>JH153398.1:61129-77948 GCA_000226015.1 Mnemiopsis leidyi
CTTGTACGGCAGCGCGCACCCTCCTGTCATTTTATTCCCTCTATTCCCTCTATTCGCTTCGAATGAGGGTCGGACGAAGTCAGACAACCGCGACAGTAGGTTATCAACCTACAAAAAGCAATCCCCTCAATCTTCTGGCTGTTAACTTTTGACATGGCGCTGGCTCCGATCTGCTATTCAACAGTATCGATAATATTTTTGGAGTCATCAGTAAAATGTCTGTTGCTAAGAGTTATTTGTTATTTGACATTTCTATCCATCGATGTACACTTTTTGGTGAAACGCGTGGTCAACTATTAAAAATGAAAATAGCTAACCAATATCAGTGAGCTGTGCAAATATGAAATTGAGTTTTATCGGTTTTATTATTTTTTGATATCATTGTGTAATTCTTTAAATGAGGCGAGAAAATAAAACTTGTTTAACTTGAAAAAAGGGGTTTGCGATTAGTCAACCCTGTCAATTGCTCAGACATAGAATACACCCTATCAGACATAATCAAAAGCTTTGTTGAAGCAATCATATGGCTACTTTAGGAAAAGTAGGGTTACAGCTATAGCAGAATTGGATTTAAACCTTCTACAGTTTTATGTACATTAGTGTGTTTTTTATCATTCTTTTTTAATGGTATATAGATGTTTTTATATAGGGTCATTTGTGTATTCAAGGTGTAATTGTCTATTTTTATTTAATGTTCTTCCTATCATATGGCACAATCCAGAGTGGTGCCCCACAAAGAACTCCTTTGGGGCACCACTCTGGAAGCTGATGGTAGATTGGACATCTTGTAGGGGATTTTTCTCGCTATTGGCCAAGACATCTATCAATATTATGGTGTTACATCCCAAAGTCGGTCAAATGCAGGAAATCCCACAAAAGTGTGTACCTAACAGCAGGAGAAGTAGAAAACTAAGTACATACACAGAGTGATTGAGGTTGAGAAGTCTCGCTTCACATCCTTAGTTATGTCAACAATTGAAGGAATGGCCCCTGAAGCAATCATCTTCTTGGAAAGGCTAACTCAACAACTTTTTTCAAAGCTAGATCAGACATTTTTGGACACCATTAGATATATCAAAAGGAAAATCAGAATAGAACTGTCTAAGAAATCTGTCATGGCAGTTAGGGGGTACCGAATGTCTATTAAAGAATCGGACATCAATTTAATGATATATTACTTAAAGTGAGCCGAAATAGCGAGAGCTGTAATCTTCATATTGATAAATCCAGTGGCGTAACGTAGTAGGTCTAGCCAATATGGCGCCCCTCGGCGGTGAAAATGCGCCCCTAATTGGCGCCCCTGGTCTAAGGGCCTACCTGAAGCAATTTGTGAAAAAATGGCCGAAAAATCTTAATAAATAGTGAAGTTATTAAACCAAACACGCGATTTTGCTAGTCGCGCAGTTAATCTCGCAAAATTGTCACATAATTTTTATGACGATTTGGCGCCCGCTGATGACGGCGCCCCCCGGCGTAGCCGGGGTGGCCGGGGCATCCTTTTTCGGCCATATTTTCACAAATAGCTCCCAATAAGCCCTTATACCAGGGGCGCCACTTGTGGGCGACTTTTAACCACCGAGGGGTGCCATATTGTCTACAGCTACAATGTTACGCCACTGTATCACTCTATAATTTCTTTTATTTGGGAGCAAAATGCTGGAATATAATACCACACGATCTACCAAACTTAGATGTTATAGCTAAATTCATTGACATATAGATGTATACCGACATCGGGATTGACTTCACTAGCTCAATGCTGGGCCACCCCACACTCGTTTACCAATTTATTGTTCGAGTGTGAGAATGAAATATATTTATGGTTTGATTTATAAAATTCTGTAAACAAAATTATTGTTTTCCTTGAAATTATTGTTTTCCTTGATATTAAGATGTTGATTTCCATAATAATTGACCCTTATTTTATTCTGAACAACTCATATGATTACTTCTATAGTCCTAACTATATAACTGAAAGCTAGTTTTCTTGTTATCTTCTCTGTAAATGAGAAAATCATCCTAGATGTTGCGTGAGAGGTCGCCTGAGCTTTGGTAGTGTATTCACCCCATCCAAAAGTTTCTTAACTATAATCATAATCAGCTGGTTTGTTTTTTTCATCACAATGACATATTAACTTATTTCAAACCTATGTTCTGTTGGCGATACTATTCACATTTGCAATATTTTGGCATATAATTAAATAATTTTCAAATGTATTTGGGGCCTGCCGACAGTTGCGCCCAAAAGAATCAAACTCCCACGGTTTAACAAGCTGCCCAATCATTTATGTGATCTGATTGGGTAGCTTAGATTCTAGAAACGACAGTTGCGCCCAGGAATCACATTACATTGGTCAGGACACACATTACACTTGTCAGGGTCACATTCTACATGTTTGTCTCTATTCAAGATCATATGTTGCTTGCACGGGTCAGATTCTACATGTTTCTGTGACACGAGATGTAACCTCGAGCATCTAGTGCTTGTGCAGGTCAGATTCTATCTTGCTACAAGTATTCCATTTACACACTCGTTAGCTTCACACGAAAGTATAAGTATGAGTGAAAAAATCAGAGAAGTATTGAGTTCTTCATCATGGTTGCTTTTAGCAAGTTCCTGACTGGCAGACAAGGATCTCGACAGCTCTTGGATACCGACGGCTACACATACAACAAACAGAAGGAGAGGACTACAGCTGAAGGACTGTCTACCTGGCGATGTTTTTGAAGAACGGGAGCAAGAAATGTCCCTGTGTGGTGTACTTCTGCAATAGAAATAGTACAATAGAAATAAGCCTACTAGCTGAACGCAACTGTAAGGGATCATTTTCTCACATTTAACTGGGCGCAACTGTCTGTTCTAATCAATAGGATCACTTGATCAGATTTAATTCGTCATCACCTAATAAAGCTCTGTCAGAGATTTCAATTAACTGGGTGCAACTGTCTAGTGTCTGGCAGCCGTATTAGGGTTTTTTTTAATCTCCTCAGAAATTTCTTTGCCAAGTTTCACTTCATAGGTTCTTAATTGGTATCATTGGCATTTCTAATATTATATTTTTGAGTAAGAAGGGGCTTTAAGCATAATTAATTTGATTACTATATATACGACATATGATTTGATTGATGCGCTGATTAGTTTGATATCATTATCATATATTGTATTTGGCCTTAGGTAGGGTTCCACCCTAAAAGAGCAAGGTTCTTCCGGGCTGCATCCTGCAGCACGTAAGTTGGTCTCATATATATCAATTATAAATTGTTAAAGTTATACTGTATAACTATTTATGTAAATTTGATCCATAGTGTCACTGTACACAAGTTAAACAAGTTTGCATGTGTATTATAATTGTCTCAGATGCAATAAAAGCCCTCGATAGGTACAATCCCAAACTCCACAGTGCTGCAATGATGTGGTAATTCCGCTCGTTAGATCAAGCAGCAAAAGTTATATTCGACATTTCTGAGGTAGATTCAATCTAAAACACACTCACCATTTATTTATTTACTTTATTACAGTGAAAGAATGAGTGATGATAATGTAACAACAGAGGTTTATGCTGGTACAGGGGATGTCAAACGAATTGTTGGAGTTTTATCAGGTACTAACATCTTTTAATTAAATTATTTTTTGCTTCGCTAAGATCTGCTTAAAGTGTTATAGCTTCAAACTTCTACAGAACTGCTATGTTTGATAAGGGTTCTGATAAAATGGAAGTTTCCAGATCCAGGAGGGATCCTATGACTTTATCTTTTAGCTAATACTCCATAGTCCATATACCTAATGTACATATTCTGTTTCTATCCAGGAGGGATCCTATGACTTTATCTTTTAGCTAATAGGTGCCTTACTCCATAGTCCATATACCTTATGTACATTTTATGTTTCTATTATATTTCGTTATGCCACAAATTTGATCCTTAAATATTGTTAATTTGATAAATCATGTAACTTACTATTGATCAGGCAAAGGTGGAGTTGGAAAAAGTACATCTGTTGCTGTGTTAGCTTTTAACCTTGCTTACAGAGGATTTTCGGTGGGAGTTCTTGATGCTGATTTATGTGGACCAAGTTTATCTAAGATGATAGGTTTGAAGGTGAGAAAAGTGATACATTTTTATGCAATCAGTTTTATTGAATAAGTTCGAGATTTTATTTAGATCTGAAAATTTGACATATTTAAGAAAGTATCATATCGTTACATTATACTATGAAGTCGTTCAGTTGGATTAACTTCAAATACAAATGTAAATCAGAAAGAAGAATATATCCCATTGTAAAGTACTATTAACCAAAATAGTGTGTGTCATTGTTTGATAATTATTCAGGGAAATAATTTAGGGAAACATTCATTCGTGTGATCAAGGTTGGGTACCTCTCACACAATCAGTAGGGGAGGGAAAAATATCTGCTGTTTCCTTGTCTTACCTGGTGGAAAACCAAGATCAAGCTGTAATATGGCGAGGCCCTAAGAAGACTGCTATGATAAAGCAGTTTCTTCAAGATGTCTGCTGGGGAAAACTGGACTTTCTTCTCATAGACACTCCTCCCGGTAAATTTCAGGCCAATTGTTCTTGGGAAATTATTTGATTCACCTAAAATCAGTGATAAACAGTTTGCTTAGACTGCTTTATCCTCATTGCACGTTTTTAGGTGACCATAAAGGGATATCATACCGTTAAGAAATATATATATATACTATATGTTTTTTATCAGGAACATCAGATGAACACATGACAGTGATGGAATGTATTCCAAATTGCTCTGTAGTCCTTACCACCTCACCTCAGGTAGATGTTTTTCCATTATTAGAAACTGGTCTGCTATGAACCACTACATGATAATTATCAAGTAAAAAGATATCAAATTTTGCACAGCAATACATAAAAAGATTAAATATTATTCAATGAAGCTTCGAGGCTGCTATTTTATAGCTAGTACTGAAGTTGTGGGTCTGCAAAGTTTTTATACAGAAACCGTTTGCAACGCTAAAACTTTTTTATCAGGCAGTTGCAGCTGCTGATGTGCTGCGACAAGTGACTTTCTGCAAAACAACTGGAGCCAACATTCTCGGTATTATCGAGACTCTCAGTGGTTTTGTGTGTCCGACATGTTCAGATTGCAGTTTGCTTTTCAATAAGGGAGGTGGACAGCGCCTAGCGGATCATTGCAAACTGGAATTCCTAGGTTCTGTCCCAATTGATCCCAATTTGTCTAAATATTTAGATAGTGGGACACTTGGAACACATAGGGAAACTTGTGTTTCATATCAGAGTTATGATGCTATTGTGGACAAGTTATTAGGTATCATGGAAGTGAACTGTCCGACTATAAGAGCTGGGGATGGAGGGTGATTTTTGATATATGTTTATATTTCCCTGGCTTTAAGGAATCTAAGTTTAAATCCAATGTTAACTTTATCGTTGATATGATATGTGTGAATTTATTCAATATGATATTACTTTCCCTATTGTTAATAAGTTGATGAGAAGTTTCAACAAAAAAAATCACGGTTTGGCGGTCATTAATATAATCATTTCATTAAGGCCTGCAAATCCAATTGTTAACTACTTTGACCGAGCTATTGCTACATCTAACTCGTTTGTCTTGGAGTAATGTTTCTTGATATAGGCTTTATCTACAATATTATAATGTACATAATTGTAAATAATCATGTTCAATTGTAATTCATCGTGAAATCACTCACATTGCATCGTTACGTTTGTCTCCTTAAATTATATTTTGCTAAATTCAACCTGTTATTTTTCATTTTAGTAATGAAATGATGAAGAGAAAGAGGGCAAGAGTGGAGCCGCCTGCAGCAAGCTCGGAGCTCACATTATCTGTAGCCGACATTATGGGTCCTCTTGCAGCACTGAACGATTCTTATGCTCTAGAGCAGTTTAACGATAGTTGGACGAGAGAAGCCCAGTCACCTACAGCTTATACCCAGGCAGATAGTAGGAACAAAGAAGCTTCATCAGTTAACGCAGAAAATCGGAGAAAAGCTGCAACAGATCCAAGGGAATCAAGCTCAAATAAAAATAACCCACTACAAATAATAATGGACAGTTTTGGGAAGGAGCTGTTCGATTCCATTGGGAGTGATGACATGGATATCGAGGATGACGATGCACCTCCTCCACCACCTCCAGCAAACGCCTCCCCCAGCACTACACCTCTCCACCCTCCCCCTGTTACCAGGGTGACCAAGGTTACCAAGGCTGAAGTCAAAGAAAAAGAGAAAAGTACCACATCTGTACGATATGAAATAGCAAGCATCGTCAAACTTGCCCTTAAAGTTCCTTACAAAAAGAAGAAAATTACTAAAGAGGAGTACAAAAACATCTTGAAACAAGTCGTAAGTAAGGTTTATGACAGTCGACAGGTGAAGCGAGGTGACCCCTTGAGACCAGACAAAATTACGGAAATGGTCGCTGTTTACATTAAACAGAGCAAGCATCAAAAAGCAAAACAGCAGAAAGCAAAAAAGGAGAAGGATGCCGTAACCAAGGAGACAGAATGACAGTTGTTACAAGCTTACATTTTATACCGACCCATCAGAGTCATTCGCTGTTTGTGTGTGGATTTATATTTAAAAACCGGGAATTACCACGATTCGTGTACCAGAAATTCGCATGTAGGGTGTGAAAAACGTTGTAATATTTCAGCAGATGAGTGTGCCTTGTTGGCTGAAATGTAAACTTTGTGCTATTAATTCTTGCAGTTTACCGGGAACGTGGCTGATATTTGATTGTCTATGTGTTTGGGGCTGTCCCGCTCAAATTTTTTAATAAAGATTAAACCGTTTTATATAGGTAAAGTTGCTTGGTTCAATTGATTCACTTCCATTAATTTGTTGCTGAAAAGTAAGACAACTAAATTTACGTACATGATGCATAATGTAATTAATACTAGTGCGTAACAAAACGATTTTCATGTTAGCAGTAAGAAACTTGTGAAAGAACAAAAGATCAAAATAACAATTTCAATTAATCCGTTAGTCCCTCCCTCCTGAATTAGTGCTTCGCAGTGTTCTAAGAGCTTTTAAAGTTTGTGTGATAAATTTCTGTTTGTAAAATGAAGTAAGGCTTTTTGTAAATTGACATATTTTCTCCTTCTTTGCCCTTTGGTCTGCAGTGTTCCCGAATTTGGTCTGCATAAATATTGAGATCCGAACATTGAACAATCTCCACTCCTGTCGACTCCACAAAGGCTTGTGTTCTCTTGCATAATGCGATGAAGCTTGGTTAATCTGGTGAATGATATTTTCTCCTAAGCTTGCTAAATCGGTTCCCTGTGTCCTTCAAAACCATTAACCACTGCCATATAGTCAGCTAGGATATACCTTTCTAGCAATTTGGGACGTCCCAGTATAAAATTTTCGGTTGACTTATCCTCAACTGTTAAGTTCTTAAACCCGGTGCGGAGACCATTTTAAACCTTGCTTGAAGGTTCTGAGTTAATTGGGCAGCAGACTTGCCTTTCTTGCCCTAGCTTAAAGCCTGCTACGTCGCAAGATCTGAAGTTGGAATTTCCACACTTCAATTGAAAAACAATGGCGGAATTCGGTGTAGTTTTCTGACTAAGAACTTTTGTTTTGGTCGGAGAGACGAAAATAACAGCCAACTTGATTTAGTTCTTTCTGAACTTTTATGCGCCTTTGTCAACCTTCCAAAAGATGGACAGATAATGATTAATACTGTTTCGTATGCAAAATTTTCCCAAATTCAACTTATTCTTCTTGTAAAATTTCACTGTGTTAGCTCTAAGGTTTAAGTGTAAATCGTTTTGTTACAGCCTTAATAGACGATAAATTTTATTATTTTATTGCTTAAGTGTCTTTTATGTACGGCTGGAAACCTCGGCACAAAGATCTAACACATTGATTCAACTGCAGCAGAATGAGTGACCGCCCTTTTGCAGTTGGATTTATATTTGGAGTACTACCAGTCCTACTCTCTTATATCAAGGTGATTTACGGTCGTTTAAACATCATCTCATGAATTCATCTCAATAGTTTTTCATAAGATTTTAATATGATTTTGCTTGAACGAAGCAAAAATACCACGCAGTATAATTTATAGCATTTTATCAATGACTGCCCCAGGGGTGGGTTTGGTTCCCGAGCGAGTTGTCATGGGAGGACAAAGGGTTGATGATTCTGTGTGCGATGATAGTCGTGTCCAACTACCTCAATGAATACTTGCAGTGGTATCCCCTCCAATATAGGTAAAACCAAGATTAATAAAATTTAAATCTATGACCTCTGGGCTTAAGATTACTGTCTAAAAAATGGGATATTTTACTAAACTTGCAATAAAAACTGCTAACTCTCAGTAAGTTCGCCCCCGAGGGGGGAGTCCCAGCCAGACTTGGGTGGTTCCTGCTCTACTTCATCCCTATGGTGGCCTATGTCCTGGTGTGGAACTATCTTGGAGCTTCAACCGAGTATGTCTTATTAAATTCCTTAATTTACCTCTTTTCTGATCGTATCAATGTTACATTGCAAATTTGCTGATCGGATCAATATTACATTGCAAATTTGTCGATCGGAACAATGTTACATTGAAAATTTGCTGATCGGATCAATGTTACATTGTAAATTTACAAAATGAGTTTATGGTCGTAACGTTTAAGAAAAATTTTCGGTTAATTATGTCTTACCTCAACATCTCACTTTAAATTTCACTGTTAAACTCTTCCTCATAGACCGTACGATTTGCTCATGTTGGGATTGTACTGTGCTCACTTTTCTAAGAGATGTTTGGAGACACTCTTTGTACACAAGTACAGCAAGGACTGTGTTCTCATCGCTGTCATCGAGGTTCGCTCAAATCATTTTTGTAAAAACCTTAAACTGACAAAAACGTCTTTTGTTTTTGAATGTATGTTTAGTTTATGTAGTAAGTATATAGAAGTCTAAGAACTAGTTAAATGTAAGAATTAGTTTAGATGACATAATCGCCTTAATCTAAATTATCGAAATTTTGACTAGCAATCCTAAAAAGTAAATGAAAAGCAACAAGAACATCAGTTACGTGACCAATGTCTTCAGATAGCGACTTTCTACAGTCTGGGAGCGGTGACGACAGCGTACTCTCTACACAGTCTTTCTGGACCGGAGAGACACTCTTTTCTCGACAATGAGGTTTGTTCTTGGAGTGTCCATTATGATTTGTATGTTAGGAATGGCAGGACTGTATAACTGAGTTATATAAATGGTTGGTCGAGTAGGCGTGCCATTACCAAAACCAAGGATAGAGGCATACCAACTGAATCTGACACCAATGCCAGACCAGATGCCGATCACCAAATTTAGGACTTTACAAAGTAAAGACCAGATACCGAGTTCACTTCACATATACTAAAAAGCCAACATCTTTTGGAAAACTGTTTTTGTTGTTATACCTATCTGTCCACTGAGGGTTCAATCCGGTGCATGTTACATGTCTCTGCAATATCTAAAATTACTCGCCATTGATGTCACACTATTAACAAGATTGCTCCGAAAAGTGACGTTTCGTTTGTTTCTCAAACTTCCTATAGGTTTGGGCAAGTTCTGTAGACCCGAAAATATCACACGATTAAGAGAGGTCATAGAGATTCCAGCAAACAGAACTATGACTTGATGGCGTACAGATGCGAAAGGACTGAATCAATAGATGTTCTGATTTTCCTGTATTACATGCTGAGCTGTAGCAAGCTAAAGCCAGACATTATGTTAAGTATTATCCTTTACCTAGCTCTAACACCAACCCTCCTCTATTCAGCTACGAGTGAAGATCGGGCTAGGCGTGTACTGTACCGGACAGCTCTGTAACTTGGCGCACCACTACATCCTTGCTTCTCTCCGCTCCCCTGGAAAGTATAAATATGTAATACCTTCTGGTGGTCTTTTCTCTCTTGTCGTCTGTCCTCAGTACGCCGGGTATGTGGAGATATTTACTGTTACCTTGACCTTTAATTAAGCGTTACAAATCAGTTTGCATTTACTGGGAGATCCATTTATATATCCATATATAATTTTTATAAAAATTTGAATTCTTACCGTCAATTTTAGTAAAAGCGATAATGTTGCGCAATGCGCATCAATAAACTTAATCTTTAACGCGATAGATCACTCTTCACGATATGTTATCTATTATCTTCCCCCAGAGAGTTGCTGTCTTGGCTAGGGTTCGGTATCGTGGGTATGAGTTATGGCGCCTTCATCAACTATATGCCGATGGTGGCGTACTTGTCAGCACGTGCTCACCACACGTACCGCTGGTATGGCCAGAAGTTCGAGGATTACCCTGGAAAGAGCACTTTCAAGCTCTGGCCCTTCGTGTATTGAGTTTCAGGACAAATTGAAAAGATGTGGCGGTGCGAGGAAATTGACAGTTAGATATTGTCGTGGCTTATCGTACGGCTACAGCTACTTTTATATTTATATTAGTTATGTGGGTGATGAAGTTACTATTTTAGATATAAATAATGAGTAGTTCCGTTGGAGTACCCCTGGGCCGTTACATGTTGCAGAGAAAGTTTGCAGAGTCTAGTAGGTACTCGAATAACGTAGTGTCAATATAGATATGGCCATAAAACCTGTGGAAAAACTGAAAAGCGTGAGAAGAAGTGTATCATTTTGGTTAGAACTTGTCTAATAATTGTTCTTGAATACTATTGAAAATTGCCTAAAATCTTATTATTCTAAACATGATACACTATCGCCTAATGTCAATTGTATTTAAAACTATTGCATTTTAAGTGAATTTCGAATGTTGCTATCTGTAAAGTAGATCTTCAAAATATTTTGAGCAAAGTTTTAACTTCCTGTTTGTTTATTGCCATATTATATTATATTTATAGAATATTATTCTGTTCGCCTGTTTTATCATGTGTATACGTGAAATAATCAATAGTATAGCATGTTGTCTGTAAAGCTGATTTGTTACATTTAAATTTGTTAATTATTCTTCAATTTTCTCCTTTTAAACCTTAGTTATAGACAATGTTTTTATTATATAGTTAAACGTTGTTGAGCAGTATGTCCTTCGAAAGGACTCCTTATCTTTCTTCAATCGGGTCTTGTTGATGTTAATATAGTCGTGTAGTATTATTGAGACTCAGAGAAGAATTTGATTGTTCAAAATCTCTTGTTTTCTCTGAGTAGACTCGGACAAGGGGCACAAGTTGTTAATTGGTAATCACGTTCCGATGTTTAACGTCATAATCATACTGAAATGCTAGGAATTAAAAATATACTGAAGAGACTAAAAGTTAAGATAAAACTGTAAATATTCGACGAAATTTGTACAGAAGCAGTAAAAACTAAAACCTTTAACTGAACAACTGGAGCAAATATTTGAATAAAAAAATAAATAATAGCCAAACTTAAAATACTGAGAACAAATAGGGCGTGATAACGAATCAAATATTTGCTCCATTTGTTCAGTTTAAGGTTTTAGTTTTTCCTAGTATTTCAGTATAATTATGATGTGGTCGTAGGCCACTAACATTCTTAGACACAGTAGCAAGAGATACTGGAGTAGAGATTGGTGACCTTAGAGCTGTGATGCTCGATCGTACAGTTTGGAGAAAAATCGTGGAACAGTTTTTGATCGATCGTCGCCCAAAGTAAAGTAAGTAATGATGTTGAACATCGGAACGTGATTACCAATTAACAACTTGTGTCCCGGCCCTTGTCCGAGTCTACTCAGGGAAAACAAGTAATGTTGAACTATCTGATGTTAACATATTATTCAAATCTTAATGACATTTTTAGAATATATCTCGGACCTCACGAGAAACATTATTTCTGGAGAAGGGTCGTCAGGAATTAAATCTTTAAAATCTTCTGGCAGAAATTAGATCAGTATTAAACCATTGCAATTATGAAGAAATGCTGTCCTGTGAGATTTGTGACATACCTTACAAAAATACTGATCTTATGTCAAATATTCACCCTTATATTCAAGTTTAACATTTCAAATTAATACGTTCGGTTTAAGAGTGCAAGTGGCCCTCCTTGTATGTTGTACAAAAGTTGTGTGTACATAATTTTTGCCGTTAAGTTCGAGTTTGAAGTTGAATTATTGTTATGCTGATTGAATTATATGATACGGTTGTTTGATCTTTCTTTTCTAAAAATAATTGATGTGTCTATAATTGTGATACTGTTACTTAGAAAAGAAAATTTGGGGCCATACTATATTACGCTTCTATATAGTTAATACCTACATTGAGGCCATCATAAAGAACTAGGAAAAGTTACACAGAAAATGCGGGATTTTCAAATTTAGACCGATTCTAATCAACTTTAAGTGTGCGATATACCCCCTCAGCCATTCATCCTGTATCTCAAATTATTTGTATCATAAAAACGTTGGGACCCTTTCAAAATTTAGTATTATTTAACATTGTATAAAAGAAAGCAACAAAGAAAAGCTATGAGGAATGAGGATAGGCACTTGTCCAATCGTCTCAATGATGTTTTCAAACTGATAACAATTAGAAGAGGTGCTGGACTATTTTGCACATAACATCCGCATAACAAAAAAGCTTAAGCCAAACAGTTACACAAATTTTCTATCTACAAAACTGGCACACATTCATGATTCACCTACCTACACCCAAATAAGTGATAACATAAGCTCGTTCTCTAGATGTCAGGGGATGTTGACCAACACAAAACCTCCTTAACCTCCCGAGTATTTGGAAGTCACACAATCACACTAGGCGCCGTGGTGCAGTCCTCAGAGCGTATCTGCGTTCCTCGATCACGTGACATCAAGATCTGGTCTACAACTGAGACTGAGGACACCACCTTCCCCACGCCACACAGGAGCATTATAACTTACATCTGTCAGTCGCCTCCCGACAAGCAGGGTACTGTCCTGTGTGCTAGTTGTGACTGGAATGGGTTAGTGGTGGTCTACGACTCAAGGTGGAATCCCAAGTATTCCTTTCCCACACCCAACCCTCCAGCTGCTGGGCTCAAGTTCCTGACGTCAGATAGACTAGTGGTGTTGAGCAGAGGACGAGAGAACTTCAACCCTGGATGTGTGGTTGTGTATCAGATAGGGGAGGAGGGGGTGGTGGGACAGTCTAGAGAGTTGTACGATAAAGTCTGGCAGATCGAGTGTTTTCAGGGGGAGGTGTATGTGTGGAAGTGGGTCGAACCTGTCTTTACTTTGACTAAGTATAATGAGAAGTTGGAGGTTGTAAAGGAGTTTGAGTTGATGGTAGAGAAGTCTGCTACTATCGGACATGCGGTAAGTGATAGACATATCGTCCTGTCATTTCAGTCTCGGGATTTAGTTGTGCTGGACTCAAAAACGATGGTACAGAGAGACAGTAGCAAACTTAGAGCTGTATCAAAGTCTCCAATTTGGGCGGTCCTGTTCGTGTCTGAAGACGAAGTTCTCCTTCAAGCGAGCAGGGAAAATTTTATTGTAGTAAATTTGTTGACTGGAAACATTGTGAAATCGTTTCAAGGACCTTCAAGTTTTGTTTGTTTCATGGAAATTGCTGATCATAGCCTCTGGATAGGCACCGTGGACGGAGTTTTTAGAGTTCATTTCGCTTCAGACGAGATCTTTCAAGAAAGACCACCCACTTCAGAGCGACTTGAATTACAAACAGAGCTGACTTCATTCCTGTTCCACGAGATAGCATGCTGTGGATTGTGCGTAGATAACAATCTTGTTATCAGCGGGGATCTTGGTGGAAACGTCCTAATCTGGGATACCTGTACTTCTGGAGACAGTCCAACATTCAGAACCAAGATAGAGGACAGTGTCAGGTGTTTACATTCAGTCAGACGAGGAGACGTTGTTGTGGTTTTTATTGGAACTTTGTCGGGGTGTCTCCTTCAGTGGAAGTTGGGTAGTGAGCCGAGTGTTGTTACGCACAAGGAAGATACGATATCGTGTATCAGGACAGCAGGTGAAAGGTTGTGTTTTGGACTGGTAACAGGACATGTTGAGGTGTTTGAGATGAGTAGTGATGATGTAAACGAGCTTACTCTGACGCGACTTTTTAGTATGAAGGTTCATCATCCTGTTGAGTCTGAAACCGACCTTAGATTCGGTTCCCTTAACATCAAAGCGGAGGTTTGGTCCCTGGAGTTTAGTCCTTGTTCTAATAAGATAGCTACCTGCTCTGAAGACCAAACTGTAAAAATCACTTCTCTGGAGACCCAACAAACAAAATCCACATTTAAAGATCACACACTTGCTGTCACATGTCTGTCGTGGATCATCAGCTCAGGTCTATCACTTCTGATCAGCTGCTCTGATGACAACACCGTTGTCATCAGAGAAACTGTAACTTCCGTCAAACTTAAAACTCTACCTCTTCCTTCTGAAGTTATCGGATTTTGCACGTTGACGTACTTAGGCGTGTTAACCCCAAATATAGTACCCTCAGTACCTAGCTCATCAGAAATTACTGAGGCCAATGTCAGAGAAATATTCGAGCAATGCATCAACAAAATAACGGTTGTGTGCGGATCGGAGAACGGGTATTTGATTCTCAGAGATATGGTTAGTGGGAGTGTTTTGTACAACGAGAGGGTACATCAGGGGTCTATCGAGGGGTTAGCTTGCCAAGCAGGCAGGGTAGTCACGTGTTCGTCGGATTGTTGTGTCCAGGTACACAGTATTGTAGAAGGGATGTAATGCTTTTGTTTCAGATTTTCACTTTTATTTAGAGATTTGTATTTTCTGTTTTGTATGTAAAGTTTTGGTTTGAGTTTTGAGAGATTTCATTGTTTGAATGGACTGCTTGAGAAATTTGTTTTATTTTTTATTGCTATCGAATCAAATAATTTACTTGTTAGCGTTTATTCTACTGCAGAAGTGCACTAGTAACAAAGCAGCCAAGCATTAAGCGCAAGAATTGTTTACATTTTTTTGTTGTTCTTTTCATGTAATCTAATTTTACGAGTTCGAAAAAAAATAATGACGACTTTTTGGGGATCTTTAATATGGTGATATTCAAAGTTTTGAGATCGGTAAAGTTGACAGGACAACGATAATTGAAGAAATGGAATTCTAAACAATTGGAATCCACATTCTATTGAAGCGATTATAAATTCTACGAATTACTGAGATTATTTAATATGTAATCCATTGCCAGATAGAATGGCTGATTTAAAGAAGCTTATCGTTCAAGAGAACAAAAAAGTATTGTCAAAATCAAACCCTGAAGAAAGATTCTGGAAGAAATTCAAGGTTTGTGTTTCTCTTCTTTGTTTAGTGTTTTCATGTCAATGAGGATAACTTATAAAACAGATAAATGAGGATAAGTTATAAACCAGAGAAAGATAGGAGCAGTTCAGCTTTTTGCTTCAACCAATAGCAACACCTAATGAGATTCCAGTTTGTCACCAAGCTGACGTTAAGCTGTTATTGTTAGTTCCTCATGCACTTCGGAGTCGTGGTTTATGCACCGCAGATGATTTTTCTAGAGATAGATATAGTCTTAATAATATCATATTATCCAATGGATATAGCTGAGGGATAGTCGATAGGATAGCCTGGACCTAACGTGGAAATTATATGATTATCATGTACATGTGTCCGCTGTCCATGGTTTATCACATAAAGAAATATAGGCACTAAGACTCCACCGTCCATCTACAACATCAATGTCCACGATAATTTAATGACAGTCATCCCGGCAAAGAACGTGACGAGCCGTTCATTAATCAACACCCTTAAAACACCTGAACAACTTATGAAGAACTATCGCTTGTGCGTAACAGTTCGAGTTACTGAGTAGTGAACTTTATAAATCAGTGTAGCACTAGCGATAGTGAGTTGCAGTACCTGTAGCTCTACTAACTAGAACTTGCCGCTGTTGCAATACTTTTGTCTCATGACATAGTTGGCAATATGAACTTGTCACAAGTGATGAAGTGATGTAGTTTTGCCATTTATCTGACACCTCCTAAATGTTCAGAGACCTTGCAGTTGGTTTAAATAGCTTTACCTGCTGATTTGTGATTAATTTGGATATCATCGGAAACATATTCTGTAATTCTGTACCTTCATCACCTGATCTGATCGGAGCACGTTACATCTCCCTGGAGACTCATTATTAATGAGTTACAGCTCAAGCGCCCATACCTGAATAAATACAAGAAATTCAATTTAAAATAGTATCAACTGTAATCATATTGCCAGGTAAATCATTTTATATTTTCAGTTTGCAGCTGCTATAAAGGAGTTTGCAGCAGTGACACACCTCTCTTTCTCTCACGAAGCTCCATTCTACTACACTGTTACCTCCGGTACTAAGGTACGGTTTAATCCTGGGAAGTTTAGATTATATTTTTCGGAGACGATGGAAATGTACATCAATAACCAATTCACTGCTTTTTAATTTAATGAAAGTAGTAACATTAAGCAAAGATTTGTGCAATGTCACACGAACAGTAAGCCAGTATTGCATAACAACACGTGTAGTATCACATAACAACACGTGTAGTATCCCATAACAACACGTGTAGTATCCCTTAACAACACGAGTAGTATCCCATAACAACACGTGTAGTATTCCATAATAACACGTGTAGTATCCCATAACAACACGTGTCGTGTCCCATAACAACACGTGTAGTATCCCATAACAACACGTGTAGTATCCCATAACAACACGTGTAGTATTCCATAACAACACGTGTAGTATCCCATAACAACACGTGTAGTATCCCATAACAACACGTGTAGTATCCCATAACAACACGTGTAGTATCCCATAACAACACGTGTAGTATCCCATAACGAACTCGTGTAGTTCCCATAACACACGTGTAGTATTTCATAA
>JH153401.1:0-31347 GCA_000226015.1 Mnemiopsis leidyi
AGATTTTTACAACGTTTTTCTTTCACATACCATCGTTAAAAATTCGACAAGGCGCCGAAAATTGCCCGAAAAAATTGCAAACACAAAAGTTGAATTATCTCGAAACTTTGTTTTTGGACTTACTTCCTTCTTTGTGAAAACGGCAGTGTATTGGTACAGTAAATCGGGGGTTTACTGTAGTCGTAGATACAATTATACGACTGTGCATGCATTGATGGACGCCCCTTAACTCTCAAGGAGCAAATAATTTTAATGGTAAGTTGCACCATATGGAGATTTTATACATTAGCTCTGGCAAAATATTTTGTTGGTTTTAAAATAAAATAGTAACAGTTCGTGACCGTCATAATCAAAGAATTAGCGTTTGATAAAGGGCACTATCTGGGGAAAAAATCAGAGTTCAAGTATCTTAATTTCAAGCAGAGTGAAAATAAAGTTAAATTGATTTTGTTTTGATTTAACGGCTATTACCGGATCACAACTTATGGTGCACCATTCCAGAAAAATTGGACATTTGGAAGCCAACAATAAGATTAAGAACAGTGCACTTATTGATCATATGGTTAAGACAAGAAACCGAACCCTGAATTCGACTTTGTTTTTGATGACGCACAGATATTAGATACCGGAACTTGTGACGATCAGATAAGATTTTTAGATCCATTGATATATGAATTACAAAATCTTAAGAAGTGCGAAGTGAGAACGAAGTATTGAACTGCAACTAGACTAACTGCACTGTGTTTGATACATCATGCACTTTTCTGCCATCTTATCAGTTGAATTCAGTAATCTACTCCAAAGATTATTATCTGAGATGAGTCCTATTCTCTAATGCATTATATTTTTATATCTCATGAATTTCTGATTTTGACCAGATAGGTTTGAATGGTTTCTTGAACTGCTTTTGATTTGATTTCGCTCGGATATTTTGTTTTAGATCAATTCTGTAAGACTAATTCTTTGAATGTGCAGATTGATCGTTTTTATTAATAGGAATAAAATTTACGATTTTTAAATCAAGTTTGTCATCAGTTTTTTGTTACACAGTTTACTATTGATTTTTACAATCTTCAGTGTACAAGGATGAGGATAAAATCTTACTTATTCTACTTTGATAATACATAAAATGGTTTCACTTGCGCTCAACTTTATCGCAAAATAGGAACTCTGCTTCAGCCTAGGTTTACAGGGAAAACACGGCAAAAATAAATTCCCAAATTTCGATTTTCTTGTTCGGGTTTCAATAACTGCTGTGAGAGTAGTAGCTAGCCTCCCGTCACACTCTTACACTCGATTATATAATTATAAACACACAATATAACCATCGGCATTTACCTCCTACGACGAAATTGTATAGCTGTGCCCGATCAGCTCGTCAGGTGACCTCGTTAACAGGATGTATGCTGCACTCACTCTCTTATAATATGGACTGGATATTTGTAGCAGGCCTATAGTGTGCCAGATATATACATATTGTATCGGGCTATTTGTTCATACGCTGCTGAGGGCAGCAATCCTAGTCAATTTAGACCAGTTTGCTCATCAATGTCCGGAAAGGCAGGAGACTTGGATCAGTTTGCTCATCAATGTCCGGAAAGGCAGGAGACTTGAATCAGTTTGCTCATCAATGTCCGGAAAGGCAGGAGACTTGGATCAGTTTGCTTATCAATGTCCGGAAAGGCAGGAGACTTGGACAGCAGAATCCCACGCCATGATCGAAAAAGAAAAAAACTAGGACATGCAGAACTTAGTTTTGGATAAGATTTTATTGTGGCAGCAACGGTATAGAATGCATTGCCAATATGTGGATCGTTCCAATTTTTTAATCATTTCAAGAGGTAATTGTAAGAATATTATTAAATTACGTGAGAAACGGCTTGAAGCTAGCGAAAAATCGTCCTACTATTTTGGCGTTCGGACTTTTCGGGCATAGGGACGAAACAGAGAAACCCACGAGAATGTATGTCACGAGTACTGAGCTAAAATTAACGATCTTATGATGTTATAATTATATGTCCACTTTGCAATATTGGAAATCAAACATCTTTCCCAGAGTCTTCGAATCATCAGGAGATATTAAATCAGCAACAGGATTGTATGATGTATTATTGGGGTCTTTGGCAACAAAAGTGTTGTATGACCGATTTTGGGATAGGGTGATAAAATAGAGAATCATTGCATACAGTAAGTCATGACGTCATGCAGAGCGTCAGATATAGAAGCGGACGCACGCTGTGCACAACTTTTCTTATCCACAGCCGCCTGGGCACGGCTTTCGTATGGTGTTGAGTCAATTAGGAGTGGCAATTTTCAGTTTATTCCAGAAGCAAGAATAACGGATTACAGGAGACTCGATTCTCAAACATACCAGTTTCATTTACTGCAGATCAGATCGATAGTTTGACTTAAAATTAACGACACGTAAAGTAGCGCGCGTGATCATGTGACCTTCATAAACGCTGAATGCTTCGTGCTTTCTGTATGAAAATGTAATTTAGCGAAGACCCTTTTGAGACGGAAATGTCTGTCTAACGTTCCACGCACCGTATATTTACTCCTTTATCAATTCTACTGATAAGTGATATTACGGCAGAGGTTGCTATGCAAACATTCAGTTAGATAAACACTGTGGCGGAGATATCCTTACGGTGAATATAATTGGGAAGTGGAAGCCAAGTTTTTTTCACTTGTGTGATCTTGTACCTGATTTTTTAATACACTGCAGAGTCATATACAAACTTAAGACATTGTCCTATCCTAAGCACGAGGAATCAGGGGTATGTAATAAAGGCATGAATCAACGCAACGAGTGACGAATCGGATGTTTCGGCACGAGATTCAGATCGAGTGCCATGGAACCGCTGATTCGACACGAGTGGAAACGATGATGTAACCATAATCCACAACGACCTTTTCAGTAGTGATTATACTTAAGGTTAGATTTCACTCTTTTTATAAGTTATAATGTTTTAGAACATCATTGCACACATATTTCCTTTACCAATTTTTGCACTCTTTATCCAACCCGAAATAGTTGAGTAAAAATATCCGTTAATCTGAGGTGTTCTCCTTAATTGTTAATTTTATGAAGGAGCAAATGTTTTACAGCTGAGCCGTGGGAGTTGTGAATCAATAGTTTCTGTAGTGCTAGTTTCACCACGGGAGTTATGGAATTATGAATCCTTAATCCTCCTGCGTAAATCTTGAGCTATGAAAAGCTTTTCTGTGGGAGCAAGTGATAGCTTAGATTGGGTAAATTTTCATATGGAAGCTGAGAAGGGGTCGGGGAGATAATAAGTTTGACCATGTTTTTTATTTCAAAATTAGTTGGTAAAATGGTTAAAATTTTGTTTCAAATGTTTATCTTGATCATGACCATTGAGAAAGTCTTGAAGTTTCTGAGGCCATCCGCCATGGCTAATTTCTTACAAATTGACCATGGGACAAATCTCAGGGTGTCATAGTCAGTGCCTTACTGCTTTACAATTTACAGGTATGGTTATCATTGGGAGCAAGTAAAAGTTCGAACTCCGGATCATGAACCGTTAAAATCGTATAAAATCAGAATTTCAGTTTGTTGTCCGGATTCTTCTCAAGAGAGGAGGTGTGAAATGTTAAGCTGTATTTGTTGAACTGACAGTTGAATACTGAGATAGTATCAATTGGTCCGCTTTCTTGGCTGAACCTTTTGGGCAAGTTTTAATAAACTTATTTCATAATATCTACTCTCTTCCCAAGCAATATACAGTCTGCACAGAAAGGTTTATTTCTGGCATATAATAACCTTTGAATTGGCTATGTAATCTTCGCTAAACTGTCTCAAGCGATTAATATACATGCTATTAACGTTTAAATACAGATCACATTTCGTTCGAACAATGTATGTATATACGTAGGTTTAATGATATGAATCCTATGTTGAATTTTCACATTCACGCGACTGCAAATCCTAAATTCTAAATTCTTAACTTCCCAGTACATACACGTCGGACTAAAGGATCCAATGCAGATAATTAGATTAGTTTTTTGATTGCAGTCAGTCTAACACAGTCAGTTAACAAACTGCCTTACGGAGCTACTTGTGCAGAGCTTGTTGGGATGCAGTGTGTAGAATCCCGAGTAGCCAGGGTCCTGCAGGAGTAAGCGTCCATGATGCGTTGCTAAAGACTCCGTCCCGTCGACTCAGCCGAATCAATGGAAAACCATCATTAAGAGTTAAATTAGCAGCTACGCTTGTAGTAGCAAAGCTTCGGACGAATACAGTACTATGAACTATGGTACAGACAACTATGGTACAGGCTTTTTAACCGCTACTTGCCTCCTAAGAACCTCGATATTGGCCGGTTACATTGTAGCTACGCGGCTGTCAGGTTTACCGTAGTAAAATAAATTTAACATGGGAATGACATTGCACAAAGATAAAGTACAGTTTTGATGATCTCAAATTATTCCGTCAAGACAATGCGCTGATATTTGACCCAATAACTTCAAGGAAAAACCAAGGGTAGGACTGACGTCACTGACTAGTGTGATTCGTTGGGAGGATTTCAGATAACAGTATGAGCAGTAGAATTTTGGATCAGTAGAATGCTTTTTCGAAGCTATAACTTTTTCTTAGTTTTTGAACATTTCTTGCATAGTTCCATACCTAACATTAAAGAGAGTTAGTGACCATGAGGTTTACTGTAAATTCGAAAGTAATTCTTTTTGGAACTAGTGACAGAAATGAGCCCAGTGATGTGCAAATTATTGCTAAAATTTGCACAACTGTCCTCAACAGAACTTCATGAGGCAGAAGCTTAGAGACAAAGCTTCATGCTCATGCTGCAATGGTACATGGTGCAATATCTAGGTCATAGCAAGATAACGGATAACCCACTAAAAGAGAAATCGTTAACGTTTTTCAATATAAGGTATTTTTGATCCTCAAGCAACACCTTTCACCGTTAGAAGTTCACAGCCAATCTAAATGAGTAAAGAGTTCGATACAGTATCATGAATTATCGTTTGGCGTATGGTAATGTAACACTGATAACCGAGGCTACATGTCTGATAAGAAATTAGTTTATGTATTTATAATTATGTTTGTATCTAAGTACACAAAACTGGAAAGAAATCACGTACGAAACAGTACAATCTTTTGTGTTTAGAGGGCCCACAATCTCACATCCTGCATCCCCCGGGCGAGGAGCTGTCATTAGCTACTTAAATTTAGCTACTTAACTTCAGCTACTTAACTTGTAATATTGGCTTATGTCTGCAGGAGATGGAATGGTCGTTTGAGGATATGTATCGGTTTTCAGATGGTGTGTTATTCTCTTATCCTGAAGATGCTATTTAACAGAGAATGGCAGTCACCAGTGAATTCCCAGAAGGGGCCTGTCGGGTCCCGGTCATCAGGTTATGCAGCTGTCGGAAGTAGTGATGCAGCTGTCGGATGTTGTGATGCAGCTGTCGGAAGTTGTGATGCAGCTTTCTGGCATTCTGGATTACATTTATACATGGTTTAGGTATCTTTTACACATTGGGACAATCGGAGAATTTCTGATATGTTCTAATTGCTTCAGATTGCAAACTAAGTATAACTTGACAGTTGGTATCTCCTTATCTCCTATAGACAACTGTGAGAGAAATAAGAATTTAAGAACAAAAACAGTTCCTTTCAGTGGATATTCCGATACTGGATAGTCTTTCTAAACTTTGAAAAGTTAAGGGAGTAATATTAGAAGATATTTAAATACCGTACCAGCAGGAAGAGATCAAAGTGTTGGTTTTTCAATGTTCTTTGTCGAAGACTTCACGAGATATACTTTGCCACTCAGGTAAACTAGGACGACATATAATAATACTTCTCGTTCCACTGTTTTCTCTAGTTGAATACGAACTCGTGTCGGTCAAGGAGGATTATGACTGCTCTTTCATTTATTCTACTTGACTTTCAAAAATTTGGAGATCGTGAATGACCGTGAATGACCAGTCATATGCATAACAAGAAAGGTAAAACTATTTCAACATGTCTAGTTTATGTACCGAGTTTTCAGGAGGTTTGGCTCCTTGAGCTGCGTGAGAACTGATGATGACGAAAAAAAGTCGATGTTTGGGTTACTATTCTGGACGATTACTGCTTAAGAGAGATAGATCCCGGAGGTTACGCAATCAGTTCCTTTATTTCAGTCGTCAAATCTTTTCGTTCCTCGTTTTGTTGCGATGAAACTGTACCAATAGATTTAGGTTAAGTAAGACTTACTAGTGATTTATATCTTGTCAATTTCTATGTATTGCAACACAGTAGTATTGTAGGCAAATTTTCTTAACTTCATTACTTCTATGAACGGAATTCGAAATTTCATTCTTCCGATCACTCGGTAGATTGGGTGATTTTAAAGGATCTTTCCGGGCTTAATTTCTTTTCTTTTAACAGTAGTTTGCTGAAGCTAGACTATGATACATGTACATTCAGAAAAAAGATATCATAAGGTGAGCAAAATCGTATTGGATTTTGGACTCTGGGATTGAGATAATGATGTTAAAGTCTTGCAACTGAGTGCACCACCGATTTTCCTATCTTTAAGCATTCAGACTTCTGACTTATGAATTGGATTGTGATTTATAGGCGGAATTTAACTTACGCAAAAAGTGGCAACGAATTTAAAAAATCATTAACAATTGATGAAGCTGAGCGGGCAGTTTGATCTGACATTTGTTTTTGCAAGTAAATAAAAACATTAACTAGTGAACCCTAAGTACATACATTACTACTTACTACTGAAGATATCCTGGAAGCCATAGCCATTAGCCATCATGTTAAAAAATTGGACCCCTGGAGTATGGACTCTGCCTTGGGATCCTGACGTTTTTTCAGTTATACTGCTTAAAATGAGCTGAATCTGATGTACCTCTACAGCAACTTTAGTCATGTCGATTACAAAGACTCCAACTTAGTTCTAACATACAACAAGATGGTCTGTGATACCCCACCACACCAAGAACAAAACCAAAGGTGAACCAATCAGTTAGAGTCAGTAGCACTTGCTTCTTGCGCTGTTGATAGGGTAATAAGAAAGTTGATGTTAACCTACCTTGAAACTAACGAGGTGCTGCTAAGCCGCCAGCAAGGGTTTCGCACCAGATGCAACACTTTAACCATTTTGATATAAAAAGGACACATGCTCAACATACTTGAACTAGGCTATGTGTTCCTGGACGTCCGCATAGATATGATGATTCAGAGCTGCTTATCTCCGAGCAGGAGTGTTAGTGTACAGAGGATGTTGAGCGGTGTGTCGGGGATACTCTACCGCAAACTCCAACTCTCCACTACACTGGGTAGGAGCATGGCAGTAGTCATATACTTGATATACAATTCGACCAGGCAGGTTAGAAAGTTAGAGTGATTTAATTTTTAAGTTCATGGAAAGGTTAATTTCTCTTATATCTTCGGTTTATTTCATTTCAGGAAACGTGAAGTAGAAAAGGTCGTTTGAAGTGGTGTGAGCACAATTTTCGGCAATCAAATTTATAAGGCATCTTGCTTTTTGAAACACCTGACATGCAAACTGATGTTTTTAATCAATGAGGATACACTATGGAAACATAAGTGATGAGCCTTATTTAAGCAGGAGTAGGTCTAATCTATTTCAACCCTATGATATTTTGTATAGTAATGACCAAAATAAAGAATTCTGCAAACGAGAATAGTTCGCGGTTCTAGCAGTAAGAAGGTCTTGAGAATACTACCACCTTTATGAAATTTCCGGATGTTAGCTGTCTTGGGAATTGTGTAGATTCCAAATGTGAAATTTGGTCACCAACTTAAGGGGCTAACAGTTGGAGAAGTCGTATCTCCACAAGAAAAGAACTTCCTCTAAATTGATTGATTGCACCTCCATTTCACTTTTGAGTAGTCGCTTGGTGTGACATAAACCACGGAGTCATCGGGTGAAACAAATCAACTACGTTAAAATGCTTCATGGGGTTGGTAAGGTATTTTATACCTTAATATAATGTTTTATATGCTGACTAGCTGACACACAAACGTATAACTATAAACATTTCTTTGGCTTTCAGATACAGATATATGCATAAAACCTCAGTTTTTAATGTATTTACCGAATGAAAGATATAAACTACATTTTGTATCCAAACTGTTGGAGATACCTGCTGCGCCATTATAGTAACAAGATGATTTTCGTTATTTGCAATCTTTACCCATACTCAACTAATCTCACCGCTTTGACGTATGTAACCAAGAACTACTTTCTTACTATTTGAACTCGGGGTCGCCAGTAATTCTTGAGAATTAAGGTTTTTTTAAACTTTGCAGTCATGTCCAAAGTCCTACTAGCTACTTACCATGAACAACATCGGACGTATTACAGGACCCATTGCGCGATTAAGGCACACTTTTTTATAAGCCGGCGCACAATGGGTCCGATTTAAACGTCCTAGGTTGTTCACGGTTAGCTAAGTATAATTTTGGGAATAGTTATCAGATCTAACTGATATGATAACTAACTAGGCTTAATGTTGGGTCGCGTCCTTGAAAAACCTTGAGATTTCGGCTAGTTTAAAGGTTTTTTAAGGTTGTTTTACCGATTTTTGCCGTTTTCGAGGGTTTCAGGGTTTTCAAGGTCACCTGCAACCCTGTAAATGATGGAAATTAGGAAATATATATTTGTATAAGCACGATGATTAGATTAGGTTCTCACTGACGAGGTTGACGGTTGTTCCGATATGGGAGCTGGTATTCGTCTGAAACGTCTGAACTGGCTTTACAGCTTTACCCTCAACCCGTTCCACAGCAGTGATCTCAGTAGATGAAAAAATTGTTTCTTGCATTTTAAAAGGATTTGCAATTCGATCATTGCTATTACTAAAACTCTCAGTCGATCATGAGTCGATATTTTACCAGAATGGACGATAAATAATACGCACAATGCAAGTACAAGTGTATCTCACTATTTTATACATATAATGGTTGGAATAAGAACATGGCTTAATCAATAGAAAGAGTGCGGCTCTATTACTGCTCTAGTACCACTCTAGTAGGCTTGTTTGAGAATTCATAAGTAGTTTCAACTTTATTTCACGATGGGTTATTTCGTCTTTGGTGTATAGATTATAAAGTAATGGCTGTAGTAATTCTGTCTGTGAAATGTCCATCATCACTTGCCAAATATAAGCATGAAAAGCAATGAGTTCCACCATGATTATAAATATAATTGAGTGCATACTCTAGTTAAAGTAATTTAATAAATGCTCGTATAAAATTAAAGAACGGAGACTTCATGCTACTTTTAATGTTATCTATTTCGAAGATTATTACTGGTTTCTTGTAAGATGGTGAGAACGAATTTTGATTTCATCTTAATAGTGAGATACCGATTTAAAGTTTGATGTAGAAAATTGCGGTAGAATTATTTTACAAGTTTTCACAATTCTTTTAACTTTAGTGTTAAGCTTTACTGATCATGAAATTTACAAAAATCTAGCTGAAATATACGATTTTTAGACAAGCAACGTTAAAGATAAAAACAAACATATAAGAAACGATGAGCAGTGGAATAGGTACCAGTGGCGTTATTTGAGAAACTTTGAAAAGTCCCTCACCTAGTCTGGATCAATTACACAAAACAGCAACAACAAGAACATAGCTAGGGGATTGAAAAGGGTTAGAGTTTGAATGAAAATAATGAGTTCATAGTAAGATTGTTTTCTTTTTTTCTAATCAAAAATTCATTTAATCAAAATTCATCAAGTAAAATTTAAAGATTTGCTTTTCAGAGATACCAGATCAAGATTGAACCTAAGCAAACAGACGACGAAATAGATTATGAAAATTTTATCTGGTCAATATTTAACATTAGCATACATCTACAAATCATTAAACATAGCTGAGTCTTCGACCAAAACGGAAATAACAAAAATTGACTGCTCAGCCATTCAGTAGAAAAGATATGAAACAGTTAATTCTATTCTTGTCTACTATCAAAGTATCCAGACTGATATAATGTTTCAAGTTGATACAAATGCTTCAATTCATGAAACAACAACCAGCCCTTACACATTTTGCTGTCAGCAAACGTTTTGTGCCAGTTTGAACTGAAGAGGTACCCTATTTCAATTAATTTCCCTTACTTAATCAATAAATTTAATCACTTATTCTAATCTACCAAATAATCACCGAGCTAACAAATGTGTGTAGCTCATAGCAGTTTTATCAAATAGATCAGAAAAGAATTTATAAAAGGATTTAAGAAAACTGAAATAACATCACATATATCACATCTATAACCGCTTTAAAGCTAGTCTTTCTTCATATGAACAAAATTTCAAATAATTAAAATTTAGATGTACCTACATCACAAACTTATCTATTACTCTAATACAATCATCATCACAAAACTTTAGAAATTTTAAGGATGAGAAACCATGTGATCAAGAAGAAATACCTCGAAGATTTAACAGTTTCTTGTCTCAGTTGATTAATGAGAATTGAATCAAAACTTCGTGTCTTTAAATCTTAAGAGGAAAGGCCAAAGCAAAATAAATTTACATGTACATAAATTTGAAAAAGATTTCATTTTGAAAGTGACTAAAATTTACACACAATTTATTAGCAAGCAACAAACCACAGCCTCTATGGATAAGTATACAATTACAAGATGGTGCAACAAGAGTTCGTTGATTTAGCTGTTTTATAAAATTGTTTGGATGTTAAACTAAGATTTTCTGATTTGGCAACAATATCATCTAATTTTTCACCCCGCTCTAAAACTTGTTCGATTGTGTTGTAAAGTATAACTTTAGTTTCATCAAGATCTCCCTGAATCTGGGTAATGCTGTCAGCTTGTCTAGGATCTTGAAAAAGATCAAATTGTTGTTTAATCTCGGGAACTTCTGGAAATGGTGTCCCACCCCAGGTTGATTTTGGATGTTTCTTAACAAAATCGTCCAAGGATTTTAAAATAAAACTGTAAGCAACTCTCTGAGGATACTCTTCATCGCAAATCAGTACACCGCCTATCCTATCTGATTTCACCAGAGTATGACAGATGTATTCTTTTTCCTTCACACTTTTACGTTCCCCAGGGGCAGTTCGGTCAGCCATAAACTGAGAGGTGAACTTGAGGAATTCAGAAACTGAACCTCTTTGAAAGTATCCAAACTGAGAAACATCATGTATTGACATGAGCTCCACTCCTTTCTCTGCTTCTTTGTTCCATATGGAAAGAGATAGAATCTTCATCACTTCCTTTTCTAAAGAAAACATATTATTAAGGAGAGATTCATGGCTAAATCAAATGTCTCACTAATTTAGTACTACTACTGATATAAATTATTTACATTTATGCTCATTAATGCCATTAAGGATTTTCTTAAACTGTTCATTTCACTAAAGTATAAACTAAAATTTGTTAAATTTTGAAAATGTCTCTTATCTCCGAGATCATTTTGTTTATGGGGGAGGGGTGAACAATTCAACTCATTTAATACAGGTAAAACAAGTATAAATTCAATACACACCAGGCAGAATGTAAGGCTGAGGTTCAGGATAATAGCACTGGCCGCTTGCGCCAAATAACTAACTTGAAATTTTTTAATTCTGGGGCAAGAACGTTGCCGAAGTCGGCGCCCCAATTTTCCCTTTGGTGGGCCCGGAGAAGTGTAATCTACACAGTGTCATTGAGCCGGATGCCTCCAGGCCCCCACAGAGGACCATAGGGAGACGCCACGATCAGCACCCCCACGCTGGACTTCCTAGTTTGGGCTGTTAAATCAACCAAAAAGAATTAAAGGCAGGATGGAAGGTGTACACTGTAACTCGAGAGAACAAAAATTAAATTCAATATCGCACATGGCTAAAAAGTGAAAAAGAGCTTATAAGATAAATGGAACATACTATGAAGTAGGGTAAAGGCTCCAACCTAGAGGCTGCAGTTTACTAGGTTGCTAGCAAGTGAGGTTTTCTCGCCCAACAGGAAGAGTTTAAGGGTTCTGAAAAAGGGGAAAAAGTTAGGTTCCTTTCCATTCTGGAAACTATTGCTTAGACACCAGTTGGCCACCGTGTTGATGAAGTTAATACACTTATCCATATGGCTGAGCGTTGCAATATGGTGTTTACACCCAGAGTAGAGACTATCAATGTTATGTTTAATAAACATATCTATTCTATCCCTTAAGTTTACAGTGAAGGAGCATTTAAGAAAAAAATATGTGAAAGTGTTTCCTCATGCTCGTGGCACAAGGAGCAATAGGGACTATCAGTGTCTATTTTCATTTTATGTCGCATGTAGCGATGCGTGGGTATTCTGTGCCAAGTTTTGCAGTGAAATTGGATCAGCTTACAGTTGTTGCTAAAATTACAGAAAAATGTTTAGAACACCCACCACCAATCAACGTTCTTATTCAGCTCCTTGTTCCACTTTAGCATTGGTTGGAGTGTTTGGGCTATCCAATGACGCCATTTTGTCCAGTATGCTTTTACTATGCAGAACATTGTTGTTATGTCTGGTGTGAAATTTAAGGGAGATCTTCGGGTCGATGAGGCCTACATTTTTGGTCTAGGAATTGGGGCGATTGAAACTCCGGATAGCCATCCTAATAGTAGAAAACTCTGTTCAAGTAAGATCCCAAGCACCTAGCTCCCATTTGATAATAAACTTATTTTATGACATAACCTCTCCATTCTCATTTACAAAATGTGAAAGGTTAAGAATATCCTTACCAATAAGAAGGGGGTTCCAAAGCTTGGCCCCAATATCAGTGATAAAAGAATTACTTCAAATACAGTGGTCCACTGTGCCACCCAAAACTTCAGCTGACCTGTTTTTCCATTCCATATTGTATAGCTGAAAGCACGGTGTCAACCTACACGGACCGCCCTTAACTGGCCGATCCCTGTTTACAAGCCATGTAGCAGGGGATCAGATAAGGCTGAACCGGTAAACGGGCATAGTTAAACACCGTACTTCCATCTTGGGACTAGTAAACAACTAGGAAATATTTCCTAGTGTTTAAAGTTCACGAGACGAAAGCTGTGCAATTCAGCAAGATCCTAAGGATCATTCCCGTAGCAATTAATGAGATCCATTACAAACCCACTGTTATTACAAGTAAGTGCCTTCTCAATAGAAATAACAATATTATCGGGAAATTTTAACAGGTTCATTGCAAAATCTTTCCAGTGCAGGGGTGACTAAAGTTAGAATTGATAATCTTACGGATAAGAGAGACTTTAAGTCTGATTATAAAATCACTGATCCAAAAAGGATTTAGACCCCCCAGTTCACATCAGCGTGATATCACGTCTCTCCGAATTTTTTCGATTTTACCACCCCACAGGAAATTATTTAAGATAACTTTTTCAATGGCTTTGATAGTACCATTGTTAGGGCGTACTAGAAGTGTAATATGTGAACTGTGCTAAAAGAAGTGATTTAATAATCTGACTTTTCCCAATAAGTGTAAGATGTCTTCTGCTTCCGGTTTTCACAAGATCACTGGCTTTTGGTAATTTATCGATATAGTTAAGCTCGGAGATATAGATCTCTCTGGTGGAAGACCAGTTGTAAAATTGAAACCAATAGCTGTAAAAGAGTAAGTTACAAAGTTGAATTTGTTACTGCCGTAACAGTTGTTCAATTCAATTAAGGAGCTCAGCATTGCTCCGAGTAAGTCACTTCTGGTCGATCCTAAAGGAATGCACTTAACTTTGTTAAATTTAGGGTTGCATCCCGATGTATCGACCAAAGGTCAAGTGCTCGTGTATCGCGGCGTTAACACTGTCAGCTGATGACTCCATAAAAAGATCTGTATCATCTGCATTCTGCAAAGAGGCTAGATAAGATATGAACGGCAGAGATAGAGACTTTTGATATCATGATTGTTTCCCAAAATGTTAGTTAGGACCTAAGAGACCAAGAGAAAGAGAACGGGAGAAAGAGGACTGCCCTGATGAACTCCCCTTAGGAGATAGATGGGAGAACTAAGATGTCCATTAAAAAACTCGTACAACCGTTAAAGGCAATCTTTATCAAACTGACGAGGTAGTTTCCGAAACCAATTTTCTGCAAGACAGTAACAAGAAATTTATGGCTCACGGAGTCGAACGCTTTTTTGAGATCCGCTTGAAGTAAAAAGCCTCTGTCCTCGGGGTTGTCGTTAAAGTGATCAAGGGTCAAAGCCATAACTCATAACGTTAAGATTATCGTTTGTACTCCTACCCGCCTTGTATTTTAAAAGCCTATCAAATTGCATGCACTGCAATTAAATTTCATATTAAACAATGCAGGCATCGGGCATAGGTTTGACAAAATAAGCAAGTTATTAAGTTGGCACCTTTGCTGAGCGTTTCACAGCAAAGTGATAAAGATTTTGAATCATCGGTGGTAGAAAAGTATGTGCAGATTTCATTCATATAAGCTGACAGGAAGTAGAGCAGCGTGTCATTTTGAGCAGCATGCCATGTTGTAAGCAGCATGGCGTATAAATGTAATGAAATCTCAAGTCACTCAAATACATAGTCAATGATACAACAAACATGCCGAGCATATTTAAACTCAATCACGCACAATAAACAAAAATGTCAGATTTTTATAGAATCATGTAGTGCGTGTCAAATTTTCAAATTCGTGGCAACTGGCATTTAACTTTAACTTTAAAGCTACATCATACATGTCCATTGATATGGCATCAAAGCCTAAGTAACAAATTGTTGATAATGGGTTGCGTAGATGCTTATTCAGCGCTCGATTTTATGCTCCCGATTTTGCAATCGAAGTAAACTTGCTAAATCAGCATAGCCAATACATGTGCGCAGGCGGGTTCGAATATTCGGAAAGGTCGCCAGCTCGCTGTGTGAGCGAGCTTGCGACTTGTCCGAATTTTGCCTGGGAACTTTTGCTAAACCTTGCATAGCCCTGCTGCTGCGAAGCGGCAGCCTTCGGCCGAAGGCTGCCGCTTCGCAGCCCTACGCGCAGCAGCAAGCGGCGGCATCAGGCATGGCCGCGCGCAGCTGCAAGCGGCGGCATGGCCGCGCGCAGCAATGTAGAGAGAGTCGCGCAAGTGGCAACGCCCGGTAATCCGAATTTGGCTCCACTTGTGCACACGTATGGGCTTTACTGCTTTAGCAAGAAGCAAGTAAACCTGTTCGACGCGAAATTCAAATTTGGTGCTAACATGCTATACATTGCCAGTATAGCCCATACGTTGCTAAGCCAATATTTGCCTTGCGTTGCGGCCCATTTTCAATTTTCAAATCAAATTGCCGCGCTCGCGCTTCGCGCGCGGGGACTGCCGCTTCGCGGCAGCAGGTCAGGCAACGTCTGATAAGCCAATATAGCCCTGTGGCTCGCGCTGCGCGCGCCCTATTGGGACGCACATACATAGGCTTGTATATGGTATAGGGTTATGTGATCTTTTGCGTCATGCGCCCGGATACCGATATACGTGTTCAGCGAGCCTTCAGATCACCTAACCAGGTGCTTAAGCCGCGCGCGCGGTGACTGGCGGCGCGCGCAAAATTAACGGGCGATGCGCGTCTAGAATTTCTTCGAAATTCGCCAGGCCATAAATGCGTGAGAGCGCGCGATGGCCGCGACAAAGGTTATCAACCTACAAAGACTGAGGCCCCCATTGTTTTACCGGGCACTGCGCTGCGTGGCTCTCTCTTTGCTCTACATGGCTGCGTGGCTTTCTCTACGTTTCCCTTTGTCGCGGTGATACCCGACTCACGCAGCTAAAGCTGAACGTTTCGTTAGAACGTTAGACGGATATAATCTCGTCAACGTTTCCCTCCGATCTTTGTTGCAACCCCGGGCAACCATTGTCTCACGGGCAACCATTGTTTCACGTTTGACGTTGTGGCTTGACGAGATTATATCCGTCTACCGTTCTAACGAAACTGAGTCGGGTATCACCGCGTGAGTTGGGTTTCACCGCGACAAGTTCAAAGTTGTGACCCTTTGCAGCAAGCTGCGAGCCATAAATTTGGAGGGTCATGTTGATGTACTTGTGATTTGACTAGATCATAACTGTCTAACGTTCTCGGCTGCGAGAGTCGGGTATCACCGCGACATGGACAATCATGTACGTGCGATACAAATTAAAGACGATGTTGATGTTAGCTTGCCTTCATGAAATCATCAAATACAATGGGTTACACTCTTTCAACTTCACCCACCAAAATTTGGAAGTGCATTAAACTTAAAAATCAAAATTGGTCGAAGGGAATATGTCTGTGAATCAATTACAATAAAATCAATCTAAACCGGCTTATTCATTATTATTCATCACTGTAACAATGCAATGATCATGTGCTGTAAGAATCACGTTCAATAATATCATTGAAAAATTCATCGTGCTTTTAAGAAACAAATGAAGGACAAAATTAATTCCTGTAAATCAATAGATTATCGCCCAAATAATTGCGATCACACAATTATCAAACAAGTGAGTCATGTTTATCTTTTAAATCCAACAACTTAACAGATTACTATATCCCAAATGTTTTTACGAGGTTAGCATTTCCACAATGGTATAGTTTCCAAGTCGCCGACAAGTTTTCGAGTTGCCGCAATAAAGCTGAGTCCACGGCCAGACAGGCCACATAAGTATAAATACAATCCTCACTAAACACAGTACAGATAACGTACCAAAACATAAACTGCAAGTGAAATCCACTCTTGATGTCAATGTTGCTTTTTCCTATGCTAAAAGTAAAATTAGCATATGCTAAGTTCACTATTCTTCTTGACAGCAACGCCATCAATTATCATTCTCGCACGTCCCTGAAGCGGACGCCTATTGAACTTGAGTCACAATGTTTCCCGAATTCCCGCCAAAACATAATATCGGTTTACTGACATATAAACGGAACATAGTATCTCGACTTGTAGACACAACAAATACAAAGGAAAGTCTGGATATAACTCTGTTAGCTCGGGCAAGTTTTATCCGAGCCCTGTAGGCCAGGCGCTGACGGACTATCTAAACTGATGGAAGGAACGCCTGGTGATAAAACCGAATCTCCTGACTGAGTGGAGCTGAGTGGGGAAATTTCAGAACTGTCTGACTTCTTCGCTTCGCTATCGATAGAGAGTTTTGTTAGAGGTAGCTCAACGCTACGTCCTGTTTCGGAACTGATTGATCTATCGATCGAACTGTTATCTCCAAGCATTGTCTGGAACGATTGTCTGGAACAGTCTGGAAATTCTGACAGATCACTGGACGGACTGATACAGTTTCCGTTGAGAATATCTGGGAGGGACCCCAGGTTTGCTAATTGGTCCCTTTTGTCTTCCCGCAGAGGCGAGTACTCCAGGTCGAAGTTGTAATCCTCCTCCGCAATCATCTCGCTCGTGGCCAGACTAGCTACCGAGACGTGACGAACGATTGGTGTGACGTTTCTCTGAAGTAAAGTCAGATGTCAGTTGAAGTTGGGATCTGGCGCGTGCGTAGCAGTTCCGGCTCATAATTAGATTCATTAAAATGTAGGATAATATGTAAGTGGTGAGGTGGAATTAATTGGGAGAAGTTTCCCCGGGCTATGTACACATCTTGTAATTTTTATCTGTGTCACCTTTTACTGTGAATGTGATGTAGAAACTACAAATTGCACCAGATCTATAGTACTTTACTTAATATAGTACTTTAATTAATATGCACTTTTGACTTAAGATACATTTACCACCCTTACCGACAGTAAAATTACAACGAAAAACCATGGCTGTAATGGTAAAATCCTGATCTTTAGTAAACAATATCAGTAATCCCACAGCATTCTTGTTAATTTTGAAAATAAAAATCGGTTTGCTTAGAAACGCGATGGCTGGTTAGGAGTTAATTGACAATTTATTTTGTTGCCACGTTCAAATGACAAACGTGACGTTAATAACTACATGACAGCACCAACAAATCACATTAGATAGTTGGAAGGAAAGAAAAATCTTTACATCTGAAGTTGGAGACAACATTGGAGGGGCGGAACCAGGCCGCAGACTTTCTTCGTCGCCGTGAAGTTCTTGTAATCTCGATATAGGCTTCTCACAGAAAAACTTGAGTATGTTTACCTGGGGGCAAAGTTAGGAATGTTAGGCTACTCTTCGTTAACGCCGCGGAAAAGGCAAAATTTAATAATCCATCCAGTTAAATTGGTGAAGTCTTGACTGATAGTTTATAATAACTGTCAGTGATTGAACAAACGAAAAATTGCGCATTCTCTACACTTAAAAACCCAACAGCAGCCTTATAAAGAACTAAGGAGCCTGTGTTTGGAAATACAAGTCTTGGTTTGGACTCTTTCAATATCTCAGACAAACCCTGGCGTTTCAACAACAACAAAACAGCAGCAAAGTAGCCAGTGAAAGTACCTGCTGCATGCTGGTAGTAGTAAAAGACGGGTACCTGCTGCATGCTGGTAGTAGTTAAACTCTCGCAAGTCTGCTGGCCAGTACTGGCGCATGGAGGAGGCTTCACTACATTTGGTCCGAACAGTAGACACAAATTGTTCACGTCCATCTTGTTTCTCGGCTGGTATTCTGCTATGCTGGTGAGGGGAGAGGAATGCTTTACTTCTAGATCAAGGTTATAATGATCTTAACCATGACAGTGATGATGAGTATGTAGTTAGTAAAATTTGTTAGTTAAATGTAACGTTCTCAATTTTGAGTCAAAGTTACATTTAACATTCAAGTCAAGTTTCAAGCAAATTAAGCTCTTCCTTTAAACTTCTTAGAAGACAGGGTTCCAGCAGTTTGTTACTTACTATTTAATGTGCTGAATGAGTCGGACTATGACGCTGATATTAGGTTCAGGAATGTCTCCAAAAGCAAGCATCATCTTCTCTTTGTCCGCTTCATCTGTAACAATCCGCTAAGTTAGACCCGCGGAACTACACAGATTCCAGCCAAGTGCTAAAGATATACACAACCGACTGTGAAAGAGAAACGTCTCCATACACACTGTGTATTACACAGACTCCCTTTCCTTACCTTGACTGTCTAGCAGCTCAACAAAGTCGTTGTACATCTCCACAGGAAAGAGAGGTTTTGGTAGTTCTCTGAAGAACTGTTTGACAACCCCCGCCACCACGTTCACTTCCGCCTCCGTAGCTAGAATTTCACCGTTCCTAGCGGCTGAAAACGTTCGTTGAATATAGTGATAGTATTTCTGTCTGTTCTGAGCATTTTTATTAATATTTCAGCCGTTCCTGCCCGAATAACGATATGCCACAATCAGAACTTCCATGTGTGTGTGATTTAGGTTTCTGATTTATCTTTGAATTTTATATCTGACTCCTATCTTTGTTCTTTTAACGTTTTCCAAAGTCACGAAGCATCGTTAATATTCAACAAGTTTTTTTGCTTCAAACAAGTTATTTTTGGAAAATTATAAAACGACACAGAAATATTTTTCACAACGAACTGCTTCCCTTTAATCAGAATGTTGACATATATTTTCGGACGAATTAGAATCACGGAAATTAGAAAGTTTTGAGGAACTCAAAGTTCTCCAGGCGACTCAACCCAAAATCTGTCATCAACAGACCTTTTTTCCTGAACCAAGTACTTACACTCGTCAAAAGCAGATTTCAGTCGGCGGATCTCGCCAACTATGCCGTTAACTCTGTAGATTCCCTCTTCCATAACTCCTCGGCGTTCTATTTGCCTGCGATCCACATGTAATTAATAATTACTTTTCACCGAGACTATAAGAAAAAATTGTAGTTTGGGAACAATTTTTCAACTCCTATCAAAAATAACAAAACTCCTGACTATTTCTTAAATCGTGTAATTCATTATTGTAAAAATGTTCGATTCATAATTGTAAAAGTGTTAAATTTTGCCTACAAGTTTACCTGAAACAAGAGTGAATTATGGGAGGAATTTTCTGTCCCTCAATGAGGGCCAGTTCTTCCAGAGGTACTCCAAATGTTTGGTGTTGGGACTCCTTCCGTAACCTAGCCTGCTCCAACGACAGAAGTTGTATCGTCAACTTTATCTGTCCCTACGGTCAACGTATATAAGTTACATCCGATCTCCCTTGCCACAAAGTTTTAGCCAAAGGATTGAATAAGATGAAAATACCATGAACATCACTTTGATATCAAACCTTTCAATGTTTTAATTTTCAAAGTGTTTGCATTAAAAGAAATCGTTTAAACACAACAATATTTTAACAAACCTTGGGCTGAAGGTTTATAGCTAGGGGTTTAGGACTGTTGTCTTCCAAACTGTAGTCTGCCAGAGTTAAAAGTTTACTTCCAATCTCTGACGGGGCCTGGAACTTCTTCTTTCCGTAAGCTCGTATTCGGAGAAACTGACAAGCTTCCGCAGGAACACATATCGTCTGAAGATAGGGGTAAATTTCCATCATCCTCAAACAGGGTCTCAAGGACTCAAGGTAACCGTTAACATTTGGTACAGATTTGGTAAAGATTCGGTACAGATTTGGTACAGATTCGGTTAAGATTCGGTTAAGATTAGCTAAAGACTCTCTAAAAAGTATGTTTTTTTCAAAAAGATACATTTCCTCAATGATATTTCTTCAAAATTTGGGAGCTAGGTTGACATTATTCAAGAATATCTTACCTCATTAAATAAGTCAATATTTCATTATCAATAAATATTGACAGCTAAGAAACTGTATGCGTTTTTCAAGTCAATATGCAAAAATACCATTTATTGATTTATATGTATCACGTGGCAGCAGAGAGTAAGTCTAGGTCTTACCTCATCCCATATTGGGTTGATGCTTCCCTTCATGAGTTTTGTCTTGTTTTTCTTGCACATTTCACCGTTACAGTCTGCCTCTAAAGTGCAGTAGATGTCGGGCTTGGTTCCCACTTCTCCCAACTCTGTACCGCAAATTACTTGCACCAACAATACTCCTAATTGAAATAGGGATAATATTGGACTGGCGAGGAAACTCTAAAGTTGTGGCAATGCGGCAAGATGATACGTTTTTATCATAAAATCTATCTATCAAATTGGAAAGCCCAAAATATCTTCATTTCTCTTTCATACCGAAGGATAGAGACTTGAAGATGACATTAAATTTTGATATAGTACGAATTTACGATATACTCACCATCATAGACCGTCTCATCGTCGTTATCAACGTCAAGCTTTGCTATCGCAGAGTTTTTGCGGAGCTGAAAAACAGCAAATTGCCATCTCTTTCGAGCATTTAGATGCCGAGGAGTACCGGCTGGAGTGACTCTCTCGGACATCCCACAGTTTCGTGCTACAAGCTTACAGATAAACGTACGTTAATTTCAAGCTTACAGATAAACGTACGTTAATTTAAAGTTCCCTTTCTTTTGTTACAGAAAAACCAAAAACATAGCACAAGCAGAAAGCGAAATAAGACAAAAGCACTCAAACATGCGGTGGTAAAACGCTGAACAGAGACACAGAGACACACACAGGAGAGAGATATCAACTTCACAGATCTTCACAGCAAGACCAGGTCACCGCAGCTCGCAAAAGCATACATATAAGTAACTCCAGCAACGTAATGACAGTTGTACCTAATAATGCCGATCTTAAAACATTTGAATGTTCCTCAGGGTTGCGAAACAACTGCTCAGATGCATTACAAGTCATAAAAAACTAGAGGTGTATGGCTTCCGTTGGGCTGGAGATATTCGTCAAAAAAGTGATTACACCTGCTGATAATGAGAGATTCGACAACAACTTGGGTTCACACGGGCTACAAGGGAAACCACTTCGTGCACTGGGCTCGTCGATCATGCAGCTCAACAGTTGAAAACGAATCATCGCCAATCCGTGCACGATTGAGAGCAATTCGTGCACGATTGAGAGCAATTCGTGCACGATTGAGACTAACTCGGGAACGATTGGGAGCAATATGTGCACGCCCAAAAATGCGCTCATCACTGTTACATATTGCACGCCACAAAACCAACTTGTTTCTTCCGTTTCTTGATGGACTTGTGGTAGGCGATGAGCTTCTCTCTGTCAATGGAGGAGAAGGAAGTGGCGGGAACGCTGGCACTGCGGCCACTTCTACGGGTCTTACTCATCTACTAGACAGATAGACGATCTTCTGGCTACAACTGATATGGTACACGTTCATATCTTCTAAATTTTTATCGGGGTTTTGTCAGCTTGGTGTTCGCACGGGTTCTAATACTGTAAAACCCCGATTTACCGTGTCCCCCGGTCTACGGGGACCTTTCCTCGTCCCCCAAAGTGTAGGTCAGTGTATTTTACTATTCAATTGACCGGGCCCCCGACCTACCGGGCCTGAACCCTTTCCCCCGAGAGGGCCGGTAAATCGAGGATTTACTGTATTTGTGTACTTCGTTGTCTACGTGATGTAACGTGATCCACACGAAACCCTACAATGCTGATTCACAAAGGAGTGAACTGCATTGGATTTTGCGACTGCTATATTTGAATGAAACTTGCTAAATGAGTTATAATATAATGGCAAAGTTGACAAGACAAACGTAAATTAAAAAATAAAACTCATCGCTAACTATAACATTTTTCAAAAGTCTACTCAAAGCAAGCATTATTGCAGAAGCAGCTCAATAATTTCCTAATTCCTATCGCGAAAGAAACATGTCTAATTGCACAGGTGTGAGAGAATGTTGCTCAAGCAGGTCGTATCAAAAGGCGACCAGACTCCACTCAAAACTATGTACACATTGTTGCACTTGATTAGCGTTAATTGGCACAAAACTCCGACGACGGCTCTACCTGAAGTGCGCGCGGCTCACAGAAAAAGAAGCCAGCATGCATTTGTTGATGAGGAAACAAAATATGGGCGAAAAATGAGAGGCGAAACTACATGCAATGATTGTCGTACGTCAATTTTTTAACAAGGTAACACACAGGTACAATAAAACGCCACCACCCCGAAAAATTGTATGGTTTCCTGTAAGGCAGCTATTTATGGAGCATTACCAGGCTAATTAGCGAGCCTATACAAACAATTTTGTAGCCTAATCTGGACATTTATAAAGTGGCTTGAATAAATTGGATATGCTTATAAACTGTAATTTCGTAGAAAGTAGAAACAGCTTGTGACATCAATTCCATAATCGTACCTAGACCATTAAATCATTAAAATGCTTACAAGCTCATCAGACCTTTTATAAAAGGCGCCACCAAAGAAACGGATTGCAATAAGAAGTGTGGTTGTGAGTAAACTAAGGAGCTGAGTTGCAAAATGTACCTATCCAATATTTTAGCGCCGGCAAACTGAAGATGGAAACCATTTAAAGTTTTCACAAGTTTGACCCAAACACAAATATACAAAATTGTCCGATGAAAAGCGCGATAGGAAAGATCGATTACTAAGAGCAATTAACAAGAAAACAGTACTGTATAGTCTGAAAGAGAAGAAAGAGGGTAGTACGCACAACTTTACAAGCTCAATTAGCCGCCTAACTTTCGCAATCGCAGCAGCTCAGGAAAGATTTTTGCTCAATTCTAATATTTGCTCTTTAATTACAAAAGTGCGGCAGATACAGGTTCTGGCTGGAATGTTGTGGCACGTCTTGGAGGGTTTACTTCATTTCTGACCTGTTCTTCGACTGTAATCGCATTAACAGACACGCCTGAAAATTTCACTCAAGATTGATGTCGCTAATTTGGTATGTGTAACTTGCTCAACGCAGCTGTGAAGGTCAGGTTGAGAGGCTGGAAGAGAGCCAGACGTGGTGTGTTATACCATTGAATGGTTGGTGCGTGCTAATTAGTAACTTTGTAGGAAGCTTCGCAATTCAACACACGATGGTAATAGTACGTCGCGAACAGACATCACCAAGAGAAAAAGGTTAACTAATCGTATCTCAGATCGTATCCAGAAAAGAAGTACTTCTCAGAAAATTGGAGAACATGGAGAGCGGTCACAATGGTTAAATCTAATTAGAAATTCGTGAACAATGGCTGAGCTACTACACAGTACATGCTTGATTCTTGCCATTAGACACCAGAAATAGTCTACTCTACCGCTAGATCTTGACTGAGAGGGAGTTACAAAAGCTCTTGTAACATACTAACAAGTAATATGCCCACAACAAAACGGAGACTGTAACTCTAACTGACAAGACCACGTGACAGGACCACGTGACACGGTAACTAGGGTAAGTAACCATGGTAACAAAGAGGAGACAGGTCAGTAACCATGACAACGGGATACAGTTGACGTACCTTGGTGTATCTCTCCAGGAGACTCTCCACCTCTGCTATCGACAGACTGATGTTTGCAGTGCACGCTGGTACTGCGGGGGTGTTGTGAGTGTGTTAAGTAAGCAGGTGTTAGTTCGAGTTTTACTTGTAGTTGTATCAAATCTTCGTTAGTAGTTACTGTTGTTACAATAGTTTGTTTGGTAGTTAATGTTCTAACGACTTTTGTTGTTGAGATGGGAAAAGGGAATCCCGTCAAAACGATAAGTTGATCGGTAGACAAAATAAATTATCAGGGTTGTTACTGAGAAGTTGGCGGTACCTTTGTTGAGTTGGGCCTGTATTTGTCGCATCCAGTCGTCTCTTTCTTTTTCACCGTGTATGTGCATCGTGTACGTCTGAAATACGGAACAAACATTATCATTTCAAGGATTTTAACACTATTCTTCCAGGGAACCAAAAGCTGGTAACGATGGGCTGATTAAGATTACACGAATGAAAAAGGAAAACAAAATTTAGTTCCACAGGAGAAAACGTTGAAAATTTGTTAACAAACCTTGCCACGTTTTGAGATAATTTTAAAGGGGAGGTTCATGTGTAAGACGTGATATTCTTCAATCTTTTCGTTGAGGGAGTCTTTCAGAGCTTTCACCCTCTGTTTCTTAAACCCTCGCATACGTTTCGATACCGGCTGAAGCGAATGCTATGACAAACACACTTACAACGAACAAGGTTGGTGTCTCTACACAATTCTGTTAAGAATAAACCCAAAACGTACGTAACAAGGCATTCCTGATATAAACAGTTTTAAGTGAATTGTACCGATAAAAAAGAATTAGTTCTCCAGAAAAATGCCTATACTTTGCCTAGTCACTAGTCGGCATTTTGAGTTCGAACAAATTTCGATGCTGATAAAGCGCCGGTTGGGCACCAATTAGGCGCAAGAAGAATGACAGATTTGTAAAGCAGCCTATAAAGAGTCATAAGACGTATACTCTAACTCACCCCTTTATTGCCCTCTTGTATGATATTGGTATCTTCCTCTTTAAGGAGTCTTTGCAGTTCTCTGATTTTTACTTTTAACTGTTTCAACTGGATTGTGTCCGTAGGTTTTCCTGCGGTTAGACAAACACTTAACATACACAGTAGAAGTGATAACTGGAGTACTGGCCGACGACTTGTTAGCTGAACACAACAAACTATGTACTTATAATTATTAACTATTTGTCAGTTATATTCATGTGACTAAAGATGTAATTTGTAGTAGCAGCGAATTATTGTTTAGTCTCATAACAGTTCTAAGTTAAATGTTGCTTTTATCGTTCTGATTATGAAGTAAGAAATGTCAGAGTCTTTAATAACCTGATAATCATAAGCTTGTGTATAACCCAGTTCGCCTGTACAGTCTGCTAACAAATGTATTTTTTATCTTCACTCTTTTTACTCTACTACCGTTACTAACCAGGATCATGCGTGAGAGGGAGAAGAATATCAGAAAGAGGAAGGTACCACTTAGGTAGATAGAGACTAGCGTGGTCTGATGTCTTAGGCATCCTGGCACAAATCAGAACGTCGTTGTACAGGAACAAATATCGCATCTTTAGGATTGCTTTCTCGTTCTGACCAGCCATCATCCCCTTGTGTATCAGTTCTCTTTTCCTCGTGCTTCTCGTACGTTTCCGCACTTCCAGCTGAAAAAGTGGTGATATTGATCAGTGCTTCCAATCACTAGCAGCATGTGTAGGAGAAGATTGTCCTCAAATTATCATTATTGAGGTTTTGCTCTAGTGACGGTGACCTGACGAGCTGTTTTCGTTTCTCGGTAGAAATACTCACGGCCTGAGGTGACAATAACACAGAGCTACTTTCTACCCTTTACACAATTCAATAACAAACAGCTACACACCATTATTCGGTCGATAACTGACGTGACCTCCTCCAACTTGTACTCCGCCTCTTCCAGGATGATAGCCTCACTGCTCGGCTCGCCTCCCAGGAGCTGATGTCGGACATTCTGAAGTAGATCAGTATTTCACAGCTTAGTCTTCGAATAGATCAGCAAATCTTCAACAATCTTCAAATAGGTCATGATACCAGATGCTTGCTCTGTTACTTAGACCAAGTTTTAGAAGTCAGAACAAGTGTAATTACTTAGACCAAGTTTTAGAAGTCAGAACAAGTGTAATAACTTAGACCAAGTTTTAGAAGTCAGAACAAGTGTAATTGCTTAGATCAAGTTTTAAAAGTCAGAACAAGTGTAATAACTTAGACCAAGTTTTAGAAGTCAGAACAAGTGTAATAACTTAGACCAAGTTTTAGAAGTCAGAACAAGTCTTATTACTTAGACCAAGTTTTAGAAGTCAGAACAAGTGTAATTACTTAGACCAAGTTTTACAAGTCAGAACAAGTGTAATTACTTAGACCAAGTTTTACGAGTCAGAACAAGTGTAATTACTTAGACCAAGTTTTACAAGTCAGAACAAGTGTAATTACTTAGACCAAGTTTTAGATGCTAGAACAAGTGTAATTACTCACTGATATCAAGTGTTGGTAGGTCTCAACTTGTCTTAGAGGAATGTGGAACAAATCTGGAAGTGATATTTCCACCTCTTTAGCTATCTGGTGGATTTAAACAAGGTCAATTATAATATACATTATATCAAAACAGTGTTAATAATGTGATATAAGACTAATGACGGTCAAAGGAGACCTCTATAATCTATATCCTCAAGTTTGTATATTGAATCCCATATCTTACGACACCCAAATTAGAAATATTGCACATACTCAAGTCGTAATATGTATCAACCTTGTCAATAAGCTCCTTTGTCTGAATGTACTGAGATTCAATAGTAGAAAGAGTTTCCATGTTGAATGTGAAATCTTTAGCGAACTCGATGTAAACTTTAAACTGGTTTACCTGGGAATCACACTGTCATATTCTATTGCAAGTACATTTCTAAATCACGTGACCGTTCTGACCAGTGTCATTTGAAACTAAGATATTGGGAAATGTTACTGTCACATTTTTGTGGCTTGCCAAGTAGTTGAGTCGCTATGGGGTTAGAGCGAGGACAGTTTGCAGTAGTATCGGAATTGGTGAATTTAGTAGCCTTAATGATGTACTGAAAGGGCTATTAGCTGTAATCTGTCACAACGTCGAACCGAGATTCGGAGAGGCGTACAGTGATATGGGCGCAGTTGTCCGGCAGCCATGCTATGTGTTTCAGTGCTAAATAATAATATCATATTGAAGAACAAACACCGCCTCAATCATATTCCAAACACGATAACACAACTGACACATAACCCGCCAGACTTACCATCTCCAGAAATAGGTCCCCGAACAAAATAGGCACATTGCTACCAGACGCTTGTTTCTTGACACGGTGCTGCGCAGCGATGAGGAAACTCTGGTGAATCATCAGCAGGTGACACGGGTGATGGAAGACGGTGTTCACGTTGTGTCGGAGTGTTAGCGAGTCTTTGGAGTGTTCCCGGAGTGCGTGCTCGTATTTCTGGAGAGTGGGGAGGGAGTTGTTATCGGTAAATTAGCGGAGTGGGGAGGAAGTTGTTATCGGTAAATTAGCGGAGAGTGGAGGTGGGGGGCCTACTGATTACACGGAATAATTATAGGGTTACGGGCGAGGAATTTCAAACATTAAGAGTGTTTATAATTAGTAAGTTAAATGATTGTTAGTTTGGGAAAATGTTTCAAACCTCGACCAGCAGCTTTAACTTGTCCACGTAGCTGCGTTCTAAATTTAGAAAGTTTTCTACCACAACGAGCTTATCAACTGTATCAAAACTGAATAGAGAACCCTGAGACAAGAGCACGTTAGTGCATTGAACACAGTTAGGTCTGGTGTAGTCATGAAGTATTATTGAGTCGCATCGAAGAATCTCATTGTTCAAAATTTCTTGTTTTCTCTGAGTAGAATAAGTCGTCTTGCCCTTATTCTTATCTCATGACTTGATTGTAAATTAACATGAAATTTGTGATGGAAAAATAAGTTCGACAATAATTGAGCGAAATATGCACCTGGCTCAATGAATCTTCGTCTCTGAAGACTGACGATTTGCTCCGAATCATACCCTTCGTGCTGCGAATCTTTTTACCAAGCTTTTCACTTCTTGTTGAGACTGACGATGAGCTTGTCCTGAAAATTTCGCGTTCAGCAAACCCTTAAATCAGTATAGACAGTAGAAACTTCCGCTTAACACCAGATTTGGTTGCACTATAAACGCACATGTGCACACACATGTGGTTGAAAGCAAATTTCGAGCACTACAAATATGATAACGCTCGTAGCGCGCAGCAACTTTCATAACAAACTATTTTGCTGCGCGCTACAAAAGAAACACTGCCTAAACATGGAACGAATGAACGCGAGCATGGGTTCACACGCCGAGCGACGGACATAACCGTTTTTCTTATAAAATGAAGCTGGAAGCTTCTTTCTGGCATAATTACTTTGGCACTGAGTCGAACCCAGACTCAAGAACTCGACAGGTTACAGGCTGGGAGTTTAAAAAGCTGATGACTTGTCCTACGAAGATAAAACTACGTAAAGTTCGCTTAGCAGGTACTTTTTAACTCCGTGTCACACGAGCTCGCAACACTGCCGCTATGTTGCTAATTGCTCATAACTCCTTTAAAAAGGAAACCCTGTGTTCGGCTCAACCCGACACGGCCGGGCTCGCACGTTACTTTCTCTTCTGCGGCAGCAGTCGCAGCATAAGGGATATTCCAGTTGTCATACTGCACTACTGCGTGTAAGTTAAACCACTGTCGTTTACATTGTTTACAAGGCTACCTCAGCCTTCAAATAATCCAATCAAATATAATACCCCAGTTTTGTAACATTGAATATCTTCCAACGAATATGGAATCCACCAAAATGATAAAGATGCGAGCAGCAGACTCATTTCAACCATAACGTTATTAAAAGCTGCCCTCTATATATTTGTTGTATTTATATGACTCCTTTTCGTCAAAAGTTCCATATCAATCAAATCAAAAGCAGCCTTGTTGTGCTGAGGAACGCACTCAACTTGTATAGTACAACACTACATTTATAGACTACAGTTACAGTTAAGTACATAACGTCAACGTTTACAGTTTACACGATTTCATCAAATTTATCATAATGAACTGTATATGGAAATGCAATGCCTGAAATCAAGGGGAAATAATTATATTAATTATGATGATTAACTTTTTGAGCGTGAGTGCTACCAATTAATTTCTTGCAATTATATAAGTTGCAAATTGACGGACAATTAGCAAACACCTTATCTGAAAATTACTTTTAGAAATGTAACATTGCGATTTAGAACTAGAGATTTGGTGATGGGAAAATTACTCATTATTTGATAACAGTAATTCAATACGGCATTGACAGTCCGTTACGTGTTACATCTTGCCTTGTTAGCAAGTCATCAAAGTTTGAGTGTGACTTGTTGGAACGGGTTTCTAAAACCAAGAATTAAAGAATAGTGTGCTCTAAAACCAAGAATAGTGCGCAATATCACGACAATCGAAGTGAGTCTCCGTAAAAGGTAAAATGACATAATTTCGAGAGTAGCAAGTCTTACACTGACATCTCAGAAAACGTATCCTACATTTACACTGACATCTAAGAAAACGTATCCTACATTTTGGTGAGAACTTTTAAAAATAACACCGAACAGTTCCAACTCATCCCAGTACCTCAGTATCATCCCAGTACCTCAGTATCATCCCAGTACCTCAGTATCATCCCAGTACCTCAGTATCATCCAAGTACCTCAGTATCATCCAAGTACCTCAGTATCACCCCAGTACCTCAGTATCATCCCAGTACCTCAGTATCATCCAAGTACCTCAGTATCATCCAAGTACCTCAGTATCACCCCAGTACCTCAGTATCATCCCAGTACCTCAGTATCATCCCAGTACCTCAGTATCACCCTCCTCACAGCTCCCCAGGTTACTACAGCACAACGTGAAGTTACAGATTAGAGCGGAAATACAGACAGTGCGATAATCACAATATAATGATAATGACGATATAATCTAGTTTGTAGGCAGAATACCGAGACGTTAAATACGTGATACATGCAGGAACATTGCTGGGTAGCCCGCACTGAGCCGTCAACAGTGTGAACGGTATGTGCTACTACAATTTGACTGTCCTAATGGACTGTTAGAACATACCGCAATAAATATTTGTATATGTGCTTGTTGTTGGAGAGTTTACATGAAAAGTTGACTTTCTAGAAGGCAATGTAAATTTTGTTCTACAGTAAATTCCAACCTTTCACCACACAAATTTAGATTTGGAGTCTATTTATAGCTGGAGAACAAGCAAGATAACGACAGAAACAATAAATGGACATGGTAGAAAGAATGCAGGCTGAAGGATAAGAGCGAGAAAAACGGCCTCCAGACTACATTTTTGTAGAGCTTCGACAGATAAAGAAGTGTGTGATAGTTCATTCGTTTTCACATGTTGAGTGAGACAAACTTGTATTAATTGATAATGTAAAAACCGTAAAAAATTACAGAGGTCTAGGCATAGTATTCGATACCAGCATGTATTTCTGTTCGAAAACAGCAGATAGTTCTGTCCGGTAAACAGCGTAGAATCCTGATAAAAACGTGAAAACAAGATAGAATGTTAAAAGTTAGTAAATGTACAGTGCAACAGTACATGGGTCAGACTGAAAAGCCCTTATAGTTAACTAATTAACGGTTCTGTGAAGATTTCTGTCTGAGTGTGGACATTGAAGATGCGGCGACTGATAACAATTTTAGAATTATGATGCCTCCTCAAAGGTTAAACCCTACTGAGGGACTATGCATCATGAGCCTCATCTAGAAAATTACGGAGATTCCGTCCCATTTTTAACGTGTCACATCTAAGACTCAGCCATAGCTCACTAGTTTTGTACTATGTTTTATGTAAGATGCCGTTTGTCTGCTGCGTAAAATACCGCGTAATATACAATACCTCAAGAACAATATATACACACTGCACGGTTTTACTTAATTTGACGTTCTAATTTTCTAATCTACTTCAAATGAGCACCTAAATGCAGAGAAGAGATGGGTGTTTGGCAGGGTATTTGACACATCTACACTATCTGACGATAAAGAGATCTTCTACACACTATCCACACACTATCTGACGATAAA
>JH153403.1:0-16780 GCA_000226015.1 Mnemiopsis leidyi
TCATTGATACGGACATATTCTATGAAACGTTCACAAAATTGGTAAAAGTTATCGCCGATCTTAAAATGACGCGGTTTACTGATTAAAAGGGAAGTATGACACATATTGTCTGTAAGAATCTTACCTCCTTTGATGATGGGCTTTATGTCCTCATTTCCTTCCAGTTTATCCTCGTCGCCAATTGTTATGAACTGCTTCTTGGATACTTTGTAGTTGAAGACAAGGTGAAGAGTCCGTTTAAGAAAAGTATATTGAAAGATAGTAAGTATAATACAAAGTGCATTGGTTTATAATACGGCTAATCTAGAGCTCGTGACAACTGCGTCTGGTTAAAGTTAAAACACAAATCTAAGACAAGACTAATCACGTGATACGAATGAACCAATGATATGTGGGAATGACAGGTGTTGAGATGAGGGAAGTTCTAGTGGCGAGTGATAAGATGGTTTGAGGGGTAATGATGTTAATGTGATATGATTTGTGAGCATGACGGGAGTATGAAACACAGATAAAATCAAGTACGCTTATGGCAATATTGAGGTAGAATACGTCCCAGTGGGAGATTCTGGAAGAATCGCATAATAGCTAAAACTAGCTCAATTCAATCCATAACAGTCTTATGCCTAACATTTATAGCGGGGGATTAGTGGTAGTCCTGCGGGCAAAAGTTCCAGAGTTTCAAGCAAGAGGGTGAAATTTTTCACTGAACGGTTGAAGCATTGTGGTCAGTTGAACAACGAATGAGAATTCGGAATGAAAATACGGTCAGTTAATATCAATACAGTCAGAATGATAAGCTGAGTTTTGAACAAAACGTGCAATGAATCTATTGTCAATAGTATTAATTCTATAATTAGTGGTCCCGTAGTGACATGGTGCCTGTAAATTTTTTCACAAAATTAGAAGTTCTTTGGACCGATAAAATCATACCAATTATCTTTACATTGGAATGAGATGACTATCCGTTACCATTGTCCAACTTTGAATTTTGATAAAGGCAGATAAAACATGCTCTTTTTGTCATATTATATAGTAGTCCCAATATGGAAGTACGGTGCTTAATTATGCCCGTTTACCGGTTTAGCCTTATCTGGTCCCCTGCTAAATGGCTTGTAAACAGGGATCGGCCAGATAAGGCCAAGGGCGGTGGTGATGGGAAGGGTTTTACCCCCAAAAAACGCTAGAACAACTAAACAACCAAAATAATCGGAAGATACAATTAGACCACGACAATTTAATATAACTTGAATTTGGTATCTATCTCTATCGAACCAAACTATTTTACGGCGACAAAGCAATAGTCCGTATAAAGATCGATGTTGCAGTTTCCATTTTCCTCTGTTTGCGTGTAATTATAATTGCAGCTAATCCGGTTTGATCTGCGGTAAAATCTTGTTTTCTGTTTCAAATTACTGATCTCTGGTGCAGCAAACCACACTTTAGTGTCAATTAAATTTTATATAGAGTAGGCGTTCCCACTTAAGATGATAATTGATAAATAATCAATATAAAATTTGTCTTTGTATTATAATGTGCCATACAAAAACGCTTTTAAAAGGTGTAAGGCAAGTGTTAATAAAACACAGAAATAAGTTTCCGCGATGCGAAACATAATTTGGACAATCATTGCAGCAACATTTCGACATTTGATGGTGCACCGATTTTTGACCATATAATCCAAATCCTTAGGAGCTTTAGATTTATAGAGCATATGATCATTTCATGCTGCAGTATTGTGAATTAAAAACGAATGAGCGGAGAAAGAAATTACTCGAGAATGAAAGCATTAATGCGCAGGATATACAATTGAACGGTAAACTGAATATCTAATTCGAAACATCCGCCAATAACACTAATCCTGCTACATAGATTACCAATTATCAAATTAGGCAGACAAAAAGAACTAGATAATTGTAAAATGACTGCTCAAATTGTGACGCCCCATAACAAAAACGCTAGCTATATGCGGCAATGTCGACCTCATTTAGGCAGCTCTGCAAATAGTAGATCATATCATTGTCGGGCTGAGACCACACCCCTAACAAGCTGATGTTCAGATAAAAAGATAACTAATAGTTATCTTCCTATTAGCCTATTCAAGTATAAGGAACGGTCTGAAAAACAATGTGTATTTCTACACGACTGGTTTGCTTCATAGCTGAGTGCGTGCGGCTCTAACAACGGTACCATGACAACACAACATTGTTCTATCTTGCAACAAACACAGTTAAATAACGACACATGTCATGGTAAACTAATGCTCTGTCTGCCTGGTTTACTGCCAAAATCAAGTTGATGTGACTAAAATCGTAAAAGCGGGATTATGACTTCTTCATCTTGCTGTTTGTTATAGATCATATTGTTACCAGCCGGCTGTTGAGTCTATCTTCTGAGAAGGGATTCTCGTTAGGACAGGAAATCTAGTATCTTAGTTTTCCTAATTACAGGTAATTAGGCAGGGAGATCTTGTAGGCAGGGAGATATTGTAGGCAGGAAAATTTCGTAGCTAAACTGCAATTGGTGTGACGCGACATAGATTACTTAGCTTGAAAGGTCTGAGTCTGCGATTATTGCTGATTTTAATAAGCTAATTTAACCTCTAGTAAACAATGATTAGCAAACCAGCAAGGCCGTTATTCTATTACATTGCAGATGGCTGTGCAACTGTTCGCAGAAAACAAATTCGCTCGATTTAACTTTAAGTACGCAGTTTTCGATAAATAATTTGTCAAAAATTAAAGTATAGGTATTTTCAAAACCCATGTTTTTTAATAAAAGAAGGGGACTCTGTTATATGAACAAGAAAAATAATGTAGAATGCCACACTTAATAATTAATATTAAAACTGATGTAAATTACGAGATGAGTAAGGCTGAGCAATCAGGATATTGAGATGTGGCGCCCGACATAGTATGTACATCGTATAAGTGTGATCAGAGATGAAATTAAATTCTGTACCGAGAGAGAAAGATGAATGTCAGGCAATTCCATGTCATTTCCAGAATGCATCACGCCTTCTCTAAAAGTTCTAGCTACGAAGCAACAAAATACAGGGACGATAAAATTATATCTTCAAGCGTTTGAAATTTCAGTAAAATAACGCGTTATAAGGAAGGAAATACAAGTGTGAACTTCAAATTTCCTGACCAGGGATCTTTAGAGAGGAAAATTGTGTGGAGAGTAGTCGCTAACTAGGTTATAACAGCTGAAACGGTCCACAAGTTGAATTTTTAACAGACTAAACAACGTCGGATACCTCTACTTAAACAGATTGTACCAACTGAAACTTCCAGAAATTTTAAAAAATTCAGGTCATGTTTATAGGAGATGTAGAAATACAGGAAGATATCGCACCTGCTCAGTAGCACTGTATCGGATACAACTTGGTAATTGACTCGAACAGTCAGGGAGCCAGCTAAAGGGGAATCAGAAAAGAGCCGATATATTCAAGTTATTAGGATTTGACATGAAAGGTATCTAAACTTCGAGTATATATAGTACCTATACTCACTACAGATAAGTAAGATCTCAGTAAACTACAAGTAAATATATCATATTAAATATAGGCAAAAATCAACTAATCTTTGTAACCATTGTAGAAGAAGGAGGAAAATGTATAGTCAGTCAGTCGGGAAAGAATGTCAGTTAAACTACAAGCAGTGACAACTGTCCAGTTCTTCTTGTTGTTGATCTTATGGTGTGTTCTTGGACTTTAATTAAGTGGTCCCAGGCTTTCGACTGGAGTTGCAGTGTTAAATCGATTTAACGACGCGTCAACGATCCACCTCCCACTTGATGTTGTAATTAACCATTTGTTGTAGGTCGTTTGCTTGAAGTAAGACTAGCTGGAGGAGTAAAAAGAGCATGAACCATTAAATGAAACGAATAACAAGGGTAAAGGAAAAATAAAAAAAGTATCGACAATGATGACTTGGGCTTACATCTGTTAACCAAGAAAAAATGGAACACGTTCGCACATATTCACTTAGCAGACCTAAACTAGGTTTGGTACCTGGTATTAGTATTCGCCCAGATTTACGGACTGAACAAGTTTAGCTGAATGGGTGTCCTTGATCTATAGACCAAATTAATAAAAGTTGAATCAGTATCTACATGGCTAAACGGATAAGCACAATCTCAACTGAAAAAAAAAACAAAAAAAATTAACAATCGATAACAAAACACGATTACAAAAAGACGAGTGGAAATTACGCGGAGGTTTTACTCCAGACTGAAACTGTAGATGCGGTTATGCGGGGTAGTTGGAAGTTTGCGGTCGGAGCAACATCGGTACTTAAAGGCGGTTTTTATAGGACATATACATAATATAGATACGCATCGCATTTAAGCGACAATTAAGTCAAGGCACTGCCATTGGGAAAGAGTTGGAAAACCAACTAATTGCCATCATATCTTCATATTTGCATTGGGCAACATGGAGAAACAGCTTGCGGCAACAGCCTATCCAATTTATTTAACAGGTAAGTTTACTTTTAGCATGAATGTAGGAACTCAGATCTAAATTCAGTTAATACAAAGATAGATAGATAGATACGAACTTGAAAATGTGCTTCTGCGCTCAGCCTGTTCAGTACACGACAAAGAGACGAATATTTTGAGAGGTGTAATAGAGACCGTAAGAGCATGAGCATAAGCATTCTCATACATAAATTGTATATAAAAATGCTAAAATGGAGCCGAGAGTATACTGCACAGCGCAAACACAATGACATTTCCTTAGGCTTATCGCTTATATTTTGCCATAAACCTTAGATTTAGACAGCACATGAAGTAGATACGATGATCTAGGTAAATTATTTTAAACGTTAGAACGATTTGGTCAAATACTTAGACTGTCATCCAATCAGGAGGCTCAGTGTTTTTGCGGTCTTATTTTTGCCACGGTAGAATTTTCGGAAAAGAGCCGACTGAGGCGCGGAAATTCGATATTACAATTCAAAATCTGCGGGAAAATGAATGAGTTCTGTATAGATTGAGAAAGTTACATGCGCTACCGACAAGATTTTTGTCACGTTAAACCTCTTTTCTAAACTACTCTAAGTGTTTGAGATTTAAATAACTAATTTAAAAGCCTTCACCTTATTGGCTTTCACGATTGAATAATTTAATCTTTAGCCCTGACTTTAAGTAAGCGTGATTAAAGTTGCACACAAATTGACCTAAGCAGTGTCTAACATCCTCTAAAACTCGTCTTATCGAGTTTTGAAGCTGCCACAATTCGATTGAACTGGCGGTCTCAAAAATTGAGCAAGAAATGCTGTACTATATGAACTTTCAAACCTCGATAAACTCTGATATTTTAATTCAGCATTTTGACCTTGCAGCTTCGCTATCGTCAGCGACAGCAGGCATAAAAAATGAAACTTTGACACAACTTGTACAAGTCTCGCAACTAAAATCGTTAACCCCTCTCCAAACGCCGTTGAAAGACGTAAAAACAGACAGCTAAACGGTGACACTAACTGAGACAATGTCAGTACCACACGACGCTCGACAGCTCTCCCTTTAGCTATGATGTAAGGAGCAAGATGAGCCCTAATTGACCATTACCAATGCGTTGGTACGGTAGCTTAAGTGCGAAGTGAGCTTAGATAACTAGCATCAATTTTATCGCTAACCGGTATGAGAAAAGAGGTGAGCGTGGCGTCTATATTTCGATTGGAGAAAATGCGACTATATTTCGAGTGGAGAAAATGCGACTATATTTAGACTTAGAGTGGAGAAAATGCGACTATATTTCGAGTGGAGAAAATGCGTCTCTATTTCGAGTAGAGAAAATGCGTCTCTATTTCGAGTGGAGAAAATGCGACTATATTTCGAGTGGAGAAAATGCGACTATATTTCGAGTGGAGAAAATGCGACTATATTTCGAGTGGAGAAAATGCGACTCGAATGGAGTTGAGTAGATGAATGAATGTCGTGGCCAGTAATGAAAGGTTTAAAAGCAGCGGTCCAAATAGCAATGAGCTTATGACATGACACTTAAAAGCGGGTATCTATATAGGAAATATCTTGATAAGGATATATATAATACTAGAGAAAGAGTTCAAAAACTTCTCTGCTTGTACTGGCTGTAAGCGGGCTATATCTGTGCGGCTAAACACGGGCGGGCTATTTTTCGGGCTGTACGTGTGGCATACGTGATATATCATTGGCCCAATGATGTATTGACCAGGCGGTTAATACTGATAGTATAACGACTCGGATATGGTGCTCCTGTGCTGCAAAGTAAACACTTCCGTCGTAAAAGGATAGGAGTTTCCATGGAAACAGGCGGGAATTATGGAGGTAAATTGGTAATTGGTATAGTGGAATTAGTGTTGTACTGGATGCTCCAAAAAACTTATAGTAATATCAATAAAGTTTGAGCTGGTCAACAAACATAGTCAACTTCTTAAAGAGCACTGATGGCGATTATGTAAATTGGTAAACTGCAATGTAGTAGCTGAGGATTCCTCGGCTACTACATAAACATTGCAATGGGAGGATCGGGTCTGAAAGTGGAACAAGGTAAAATTACACATTTGATAGTCGAATGTTCAGCAGATATAGTTCTGTTCAAATTAAATTTAAGCGCAAGTGAAGAGTGAACAACTTACAAGGTACAAGGAATCTACGCATGAAACGGCGCTATAGTTAATACCACATGGTCAATTAAATTTATATAGCAAGCGCGCAACCCAAACTGCACGCGCCAGAACCAACAACACAAAAACGATTGCGGAGTCGGGAGTATGGACCGCGTGGAGCGGGCGCGCACGGTATTTGCAATTTGACATTTATTGTTAAAAGCTACAATAAATGTGCCTGGGCATCTCAGTCCCGTAGAGAGAGCTACGCAGTGCCTGGTAACAATAAAGAACTAAAAAAGATTCATTACGTATTGCTAAGCCAACATAGCCCTGTTGGTCGCGCCCTATCGGGACGCACATAATAAGCTTTTGCGCGTCGCGCGTCCGTCCTAATTTCGCGCTAAGCTCGCACGAGGGATATACGTGTTTAGCAACGTTACATATTGCTAACCGGGCGTTGTTGTCGCGGTAATACCCGACTCACGCAGCTGAAGCTGAATGTTTCGTTAAAATGTTTCGTTAGAACGGTAAACGGATATAATCTTGTCAGCGGGCGTTGCGCGGCTCTCTCTACGTTTCAAAATCAAAGCAACAAAAGACTGAGGTCCCCAGGCAACATATTGCTGACATCAATCTTATGTCCATATTATATTATTCATAAAAACAATATTAAACCTGATTCATCAAAGTCCAAAAACATTATGAACAGCTTCATCAGTCCTCACCTTATACTTATAGATTCGCCATTATTTCAATATTTTTTTCAATATTTATAATATCAATATTTTAATCTCCATGCTTCCAATGCAATGCAAAAATTTTTTTTTCATAAAAGTGAGGGCCTGTAAACTTGAAAGTTAAAACGTTAATTTATTGTACGTCTTGTGAGTTTGTATGAGTCCATTGCTTATTGCTTAAGCACGGCGCGGAGCTTGATAAGTTGAAGGTCTACTTTCACGTTTACTTAAGGCCAATTTTTGTGATCTTTAGGAAAAGGGAGCATTTTAGAGTTGATGAGTTTATCTGACTCAGAGTTTGAGATTGGAGTACAATGCTTGACAACCAAAGAACTTTCTCATTCTGAGAGATCTTCTTCACTGCCCACCGTGTACTCTTCAGGATTATAGTCCGGCAAATAAAATGAAGTATTCTTCAATGACGTTTCGGTGGCTGGTGTAACTGTGAGAGTGACGTTGTCGTGGTAACGCAAGTTTGGTTCTTTTCCTCCTCTTAGCCGGACGTAACGGGGAACCTTATATACTGAAATATATAGTATACTTCAGTATACTGAAATCAAATCGTTGTGGTTATAGGTGGTTTTACTCATCGTCATAGTTACCGGGCAGCGTCATAATAACTGGGTGCTGCGTGGCTCTAGTCTCTCTAAGCGACAAAGCCTAAAAATGGGATACCAAGGCAAAGTCATTATAGTGACGAAGCTACGTGATAATAATATATGGTCACAGTCATTCTTAATACTAGCCTCACATTGCAGCCCATTTTCACGTTCGAAAAATTTCTATTTAGCCAACGACAGGCAACTCAAAATAGTCGATTTGATTGTCCGGGATACAAATGCGATCCGGATTGCAGAAAGGCCTACACCTTCTATGAGCATGAACCCTCAAAGTATAAGGGGCGGTTTTTTGGGGAGGTGCTTCAATATTCAAACCCTGCATTTTTCTAAATTTGATGCCTCAATCTTTGTTTTTGGAGGTCAATCTGTGTCCATAATTGAATTGTTGGTTAGTATGTCACTACCGAAAACTAAAGCAGGGCCAATAAATCTTTCAAAATGATGATTAAAACCTTTCAAAAGTTTGAGACGCCTCTCCATAAATAGTAATACCGTTCTCTTTAAGTATATAACGTGTCTTGTAGGAGCGTGGGACAACCAACCTCAGACTGAAAGGACTGGGAGGAGGTTAGGAATACTGATGACGCCATGATGAGAGATCTGCTGGAGAGGAGGCGGCTGGAAAAACCGTCCTCTTCCGGGAATGCTTCCGATTTACACTTCAGTTTTCGTTGTGATCTGCTCTTTTAGAGGAAGTTAGCGTCAGATTGTAGAATTTATAATTGCGTCATGCATCTTGTTTTGCATGTTAAATCTTGTTGTTATATCAAAACTTTAAAAGTATTACTATTATTTATTGAGCTATAACTATAAGACTCATGATTTCATGGAAAAGAGTGGCGATGTTGTTTTATTGATGTTGCAATTGCATCTGAAAATTTGCAAGGTTTTAAGTTTTACCTTTCCTCTTGATACCGGAAGAATCAGTTCCACACTTTTATCGTCTAATGAGGAAACATGTTGTTGTTGCCTGGAGTAGAAATACGTAACTATGGTGACCACAACAAGTAATTAAGTAATTACTTGAATACAACGATCATTCAGGCCCAACATTGAAAACAATTATGCGTATAATTACGTCAAGCTAGGATTGGTGATGATCAATTGTTCACCATACTGTTCCTGGGTAGTGACCATAACATAACAATTTAGAAATAGAATATTACCTGAAGATCCGTTTCTCCCATGATAGCTTCTCCTTTTCTGAGGCATTACAGACCTGGTTCAGAGACTTGCAGAATGTGGCTTCTCGTCTCAAAGAAAGGGAATCTGCCTCTTCTTTTCCCTGAATTTATCAGATTGGTAAAGCGCTGTGTAGTGGGTAACTTAACAGCCGAACTTTAAATACTTGAAAGTTCCGTGTAACTTATCCGTAAACGAACCAGTGCACTTGCAGATCGGAGATTAACTTCAGCTGACTTTCCCCTTCTTGTCTGTCCGGGACTGGAAATTCTAGAGTTGTGCTCAACGGCGCCCCACAAGGTGGAGGCCCTTGTTACGGGTCGAGATGGCTGTCCCCTCTCCCGCAGCAGCAAGTTCTGGGCTCTGTTTAATTCCTTCATCGCAGTTTTCTTCTCCTTGTCGAGCCTTGTCTCAGCTCCCTGAAGTTTCAAGTTTTTTGTTAACAGATTCGGGATAAGATTTTGACAGGAGAAAGCACAAAAATTCTCCGATCTTTATCTCAAAGTGGCGCTATCAAGACGCCATATATCCCCTTAAGAAGAAGAAGAAGAGGGAGTAAGAAGGAAGAAAAGTTGACTCGCTATTACTGCTGGTAATTCAATAGTATTAGTATTAGCTGTGACCCCTTCTTACCCCTTCTGGGACTTGTTAATCCTTCCTCCTACAGCTTCATGATTTCTAAAATAGTTTTTTCCTCCTCTCTCTCCTTCCACTCGCTTCCCTCAATCTCTCCATCCTTCTTGCTCCTCCCTTTCTTCTTTCTCCCTTACAAAAGACATACAACACTACAGTGGAAACCCATGGTGCATGGTCCTGTGAGCTGAAGTGAATCCCACTGAAGTAGAAATAGCAGTACCAATTTCCACATAGAGAAATGCAAACCTATAAACAACTGTAGGAGTTTTATGACTGTGGAAAACAAACCTTATAGCTACATTTGTTCAGCTGATCTTTCTGTCTCCACAATTTGGCGATGGATGGGGAAAATTTGTTGAAAACTGTTATTCGCGCAGAGTTTCGTTGTGTCATGTTTCCAGTCTATCAATGTTGTATCGAGGTTTGGAAACTTTTTAGAACAATGAAGAAACAGGACTTTAATAAGCAGTAAAAGAATGGGAAGAATTAGAAATGTGTAGGAGGCCGAGTAAAAGAGTAGGAGGAATAGCGAAAAAGTGAGATCGACTGAAATTAATCAGCAATTTACTACTGATAAGTGATATTAATGGTTAATCGTCACAAAGACAAATGCTAAGTAGGTGAAATAAACAAATAATAATATATCGAGTGATGGAACTAAGCCAACTCTCTTAAATTCAAACAAATATATTTTAAATCTATCAGATTTATTAATCTAATAAATCTAAACAGAGTGATCGGAGGAGAGCCGGAGACTAATGACGAATTTCAGAAATGAAGAGAAAACTCAATGTCGCTGCAATATCAGGGGTGCAACAAATTCATATTGCATCATTTGGAAGAATTTCGTCATCAATGAAATTGTTTTAAGTTGTGACGTGAAACGATCGCATCAACCCAGGAAAACTAAATAATGCGATTAAGTGGTCACCATGCTCTGTGCTCCAAATTTCCGTAAAATGCTGACCTTGGCTCATCATTAAACAATCCGATATAGTGATATACGATTATATAAGATTTATATAAGGTCCAGAGTAGTATTTTTCATACAATCGGTGGCACCTTATCATTACCAACGATCAGAAACCTTAAATTTGATCACATTAGAGATTGTATTAGATCTGAAGTGGGTTCAGAACCATGATCATACTCGTAGTCAATTACGCGTGTGGTCATGATCTGGTCAATTTCAAAATCTAGAATCGGGACTGCATCCTACAGGCTTCACCAAGGTTATTTCATTTTTGTATTGATTATCGTTAATCAAATTTGCGACCTTGTACAAAATATAAGCCTTCAATTTAAAGTAGCGATTTCATGGGTGAAATTTGGATTATAGATGGTTGAACTTGAAGCAATCCTAGGTGTGGACTGAGAGAAACTCCACCAAAATCTCTCAAATTTTCATTAATATTGAATATTCATCACAAAACAATTACTATTGTACTATTTGCATGTGATATGAAGGCTAATTATCGAACAGAATATTATGTCGAAATAAAATAAATGGAGATTGGAGCCTGCACCCCCGCACCTCATGCTCCCTTCTAATTAGAGGTTTGTCACCTGCCAGAACCATTATTACTGTTCCTCGTTAGATGCAACTAGTGACCCTCTATAACACCCACTGCCATGTCCACCTTCAGAGTAGGAACTCATCAGCCAGCAGCAGCTGTACACCTGCTTTCTCAACTCAGTAGTCATAATTATTTTTCATATTGAGACACTGTTTATGAGCTTCATACGCAAGAAATATCAATATCGTAAATAACAAACGGTTAAAATCATGGCTGATTTGATGGCGCCAAACCATATCCATTGAAAAAACAAAATAATTTGAATTTCAAACTTTAAAAGAGTCAATTACGGGGGGTCCCAATCCCACGGAACTTCATTACATCCGCACTGCATCCGGTACCAGCACCGCTTCATCATCATGATCCCCATGTAAGTCCCAGCATGAGCAGCAAGACGATATCCTCTCTCGCCTGATCGCTTGTCCGTAAATCGGAGAGGGTTTTTCCAGCACTCATTTGGGCTGACGGACTGTTTGGCGCTCCCTCCGAACTGAAAAGTTACGTTTCTCTCCCATAAAACCTTCCCAGTGTTCATATCTTCGGACAAGGATATTTTCTCTCGAGGATATTCCACGATGGAATTTACAAGGGAGTGATGGAGAACGTAACCAAGACCCGAGCAGTACTTGAAGAGAACTCTCGGATGGCGAACACATAAACCTCCACCGTAGAGAACAGGCAGCCGGGTTTTCAAAGCTGTTTCCAGAATCTTCTTCTGCCACTGGGTATAGTTGTTGAACACGTCAATATCTGTTTTCAAAACGTACTCAAAAGTGAAATGTTTTTGTGCAATTTTGAGACCCTCTATAACCTTTAATGTCAGATTGTCACGATGTTCAAACACGTCTGTAATTATCATGTCACTTTCAATTCTTTGGCCCGTAAAATTGCCGGGAGATTCCTCGGCATCTCGTCCTAAAAGATACAATATTTTTAGAGAGACGCCCTGGGCTCGGAAATAAGTCTCGTTGTTCCAAGTTTTTCGGGAAATTCTTCTTTGTAGAAACTGGTTTGGGTGACAAAGAACAAGAACTAAAAAGAAATAGGGGGCGCTGTTTGATTCGGGATATGTCGACTTTTGATGTGGCACAGTTAATGTCGGTGTCAAAGCAAGCTTCTTTAAAGTATTTTCACGAGGCCGTGTAGTATTCATCCTGTTCTTGTTTAATCTAATTTCTTGTTTATGCAGAGCCAAGAAATCTTCGTCCAAGTTGTCGCCGAAATGATTATTAAAACCGCCGCTCCCGAGACCAGATGTCAATCTTGATTGAGACAGAAAATTAAAGTTGCCCTTGCTGTCTTCCTTCGAATCCAAGTGGTGCTGGAAGTCAAGAAAAACTTGTTTGATGTTGACCATTTGAGGTGTGCACAAAATGATTATGCCAATCAACAGAAGGAGTAAAATCTGAGATCGACACTTGCAAAGATCTCGTACTTTTAATTTCTTCATTTCCCTGAATTTTGGAAGGTGTCAGATATAATAGTCACATACTGCCTAATAAGTGACCTATATGCGGAGCTTCGTTAAAGTTTGACAGAGCCACCAGATATTCCGAATATATCAGGGTGTCCAGAGGGATCTCGCTCCTACTATTGGCACTGGTACACGATAAAGAAACTTTTGACAGCGAATAATTACACTGGTCCGCGAATTAGTTGCACCAAGCTGGAAAAGATGAAGTGGTACAATGCAGGCCAGCAGAGCTGTCAGCAATATAACTAATCGATCTATAAAAGTAGATTGATTAAAGTTTTACGGTTCTTCTCGGCTTTTCAGGTGACAAATGAGACAGCGAGTATAACGTGATCAATTCTTTTGTGTTGTGACAGCAGACAGCTTCTTTTCAATTATTCTCAGTCTCATTTGTCACACGTGAAGCCGAAAAGAATTATAAAAATTTTAAACAATCTATCATTTGGCTAATAAATAATCGATCAATCATTAAACTTATTAATCTAAATGTTCATAAGGATCATCCTACTTTATTTGAAGATTCTGACAGCATTCAATCGAACCTAAAGTTAACACTTAGCGATGCTAGGTATAGTTCAAGTTAAAGCGTATCACATCAAAAAAGTGGTATCCGATGAAAAATGATCTGACTTAATGACTCTACACGTAGCGGTTAAGCGGTATAATTTGTCTCCTAGCGCAGCTAAAAACAGCTAACAGTCAAAGTTACAACCTGCCATCAGCGATGATAAGCTTCAGTATAAACGGTTACTTTTTTGAGTTTTATCCTCGTTTCAGAAGTCGGGTTTTCAAATGTCACTGTCAGGAATTATTTTGGTTCGAATAACCCAGTGAGTTAACCATAAAAAAAGCAAAACTAAACTGAAATGACTTTACTAATTGTAGGTAAAAATAAAACTATATTTCCATTACACTTCACACTAAAAATCAACTATGATTTTCAAAACATATATCCACCTCAACGACTATAACAATTCATTGCACATTATAAAAACATACGGAAATAGTAAAAACATCTGAAGAGCTGACTTAAATAGAGAATTTATCGTACTTCAACTTTCGAAGCAACTTAAAACAAAACTTTCGAATCTGACTCAAAGTCAAAACTGACAAATTTACCATCATTATCGGCAGTTGATGAACTATAATTTACTAATTGACGTTTATTTATAATTAACTTTAAAAAAGTTAACTACTCTTTCTTCTTCTCTTCCTGATTTCTATCGCTCCTGCTATACCACAAATACTGCAACACATAAACGGACTGATAGCTCCAATTCAGCAACATGGGAGGAAGAAACTCGGTGTTTCCCGACATAACCGTCGTGAAGATCCTCCCGGAAAACTGCACGAACTGCATCCACAGAGTAGCTCCTGCTAGCTGGCCAGTAGACTTATCCTTGTAGTGCTTGTACGCCATCGTAGTCTTGTTGTATATCATCATGGGAAGCAGACAGTTCATGGCAGTTTGGATGTAGGGGAGAGGGAGGAGAGCTAGGATACCCGTCAGTACCGCCTTCCCGAGAACCAGGGCAGTCAGCTTGCCAGGTTGGTTGAGGTAGTACCGGGCTAGAGCGTGGATGATGAACACTTGGATATTTGTCATAAGGAGCTCCAACCAGTTACTGTAGTCCAAACCTGTATTTAAAGTTTGAATTAAACTTGGTAAATTTACTGTCCTATAGTACCTACCTAAGTATTAGATTAAATAATAGGGACTGTTTGCATGTTGAAATAAACTTGGTTTCATTTGATGTTATTTTTATATTTATATTTTTACAACATTTGAATTGCTGCTTCTATTAAGCCTGAGGTGATGAGCTACTCAAACTAACCAGATTTTATACAGAATGTTGAGATGAGGCTGGTGATGAAATCTAGAATCGTAAACATCGTCAGATTGAGGCCGTCTCCACTTTTAGATTTCCAAACTTTGATGATCTGAGGAACAAAAGCGATGGAGCCTGTCAGAGCCAGACCATATCCGACAAACTTTAGATAAAGCGGGAGTTCTTCTGCCATGATAACCTGCTTTAGTTTTACTTTTAGTTACAATAAACCTGGTTTAGTTTCAGTTACAATAGAACCTGCAATGCTTTAATTTTAGTTACCTGCTTAAGTCTTAGTTACAATAAACCTGCTTTAGTTTTAATTACAATAAAACTGCTTTAAGTGAATTACCTGCTGAAATTATTTGGATTATAGCTGTCATAAGCAGCTGTCATAAGCAGATAAGGGATAAGTTTAAGTCCAGCTGTAACAATTTAATTCAATTCACATATTGACATACTTTAATCTAAGAATCGACACGTTGTAAGTACCAATAAGTAGGAAGTGGCATTTTGTTCGGAACTAGGATACGATCCGGAATACTTGAATAGAATTGCCTGACGAATTTGAAAACGGGCCCAACGTGATGCTTAAGTAAAATTAGCGTATTACTTTTCTACGCTATTCCTTAATTTTTGATTTTACATTTTACTTTATTTCTATATTTTGCACAACATATCTCTTCCTGTGTACCACAGGCCTTGGAGGGGATCCAAGAGAGTGCCACCCAGCGCCCGGTAAATTAGATCCATGCCAGATGCCAACCGCCAAGGGCAAGATGCCATTTTAATATAAAACTATGATATCTAGTCACTAGTATCTACATGGGACACTTTGCAGCATGGAAGACTTGCAGCAAAGAAGAAATGTAATTATGTTGCAAGAACACCACCCAGGTTGTCGATGTCATGTCAAAGATCGGATTTTAATTACCAGCCCGATCTATAACCCGTACTCAAAAACAAGTACTCTCATTTTAATACGGCGTAGTACGACTACGAAGTTTTAGCAGAGATTATTGAAACAGTTAAAGTTCGCACATTAACGGCGTAACTAAAAGTAATAGCGGAATTTGTTTGTCATTCACAAAACATTCAATTCTCTGCAAAAAGTTATGGACAGAAAAGTGAACCATATATTGTTTCAACTTCCATGATTAAAAGCCACGAGCGATGTGAAAACAGTGTAACCAAACACAAAACCTGAGCTGCCGGAACATTCACTGCAAATGTAACCCGATCTTGCGGCTTCAAGACGTACACGTTTGTACGTCTTGAAACGTAATTTTATTATGAAACTTGCCGGCTATAGTATAATACCACTGTATACTCACTTGATTCGAAAATTGAATTTAAGTGTTGTGTCAATCAACGTGCTTACTCAATAGATTAGGTTACAGTTACACTACAAGTAAAATTACGAGTAATTATCTAATATACCGGGCGCTGCGTGGCTCTCTATACCGATACGGTCCCCTGACCCCTCCAATCTGGACACATGCTGAGCAACACAGACTGAGCAACACAAACTGAGCAACAAAAACTGAGCAACAGAAACTGAGCAACACAAACTGAGTAACACAAATTGACCAACACAGACTGAGCAACACAAACTGACTAACACAAACTGACTAACTCAGACTGAGCAGCACAGACTGAGTAACACAAACTGAGTAACACAAACTGAGTAACACAAACTGAGTAACACAGACTAAGTAACACAAACTGAGTAACACAGACTAAGTAACACACACTGAGTAACACAAACTGAGTAACACAAACTGAGTAATACAAACTGAGTAACACAAACTGAGTAACACAGACTGAGTAACACAAACTGAGTAACACAAACTGAGTAACACAGACTGAGCAATACAGACTGAGTAACACAAACTGAGTAACACAAACTGAGTAACACAAACTGAGTAACACAAACTGAGTAACACAAACTGAGTAACACAAACTGAGTAACACAGACTGAGCAATACAGACTGAGCAATACAGACTGAGTAACACAGACTGAGTAACACAAACAGAGTAACACAAACTGAGTAACACAAACTGAGTAACACAAACTGAGTAACACAAACTGAGTAACACAAACTGAGCAACACAAACTGAAGCAACACAAA
>JH153403.1:43806-78378 GCA_000226015.1 Mnemiopsis leidyi
GACAGACAGACAGACAGACAGACAGACAGACAGACAGACAGACAGACAGACACGACACGACAGACACGACAGACAGACAGGCAGACAGACAGACAGACAGACAGACAGACAGACAGACAGATCTTTTATTATATTGTGCGATTAGTTGGTGGACTTGAAGTCTCTGTAATTTTCGTACGAATAAGATAATAAGTCTGTTGCCTTGTGCAGGTTAAATGGGCTTTTTGCTGGGATTGGTGGAGCTATCAGGGTGGTTATGCAACATTCCCCCTCGATATATTTGAGATCGGCATTAGAGCATTAAACTGTCGAGTTCTAGATATATGTTTATGGGGCGTGAAGATTACGTCTCTAGAACAAACTTTCATTAATTTCTACCGAGTCCGTAACTCAAGTCTGTAACTTCAAGAGTTTCATGAATAATGCATTGACAAATTGCTTTGTCAACTGACGATCTTTAATATCTAAAATATAATGATATTCAATTCGCACGGCTCAAATCCTGTTTGCAGTCTATAAAGGAAGTTAGGGCGCAAGAAGGTAGCAAAGATAAATTATAAAGTAAACATGATTTCAAAATTTATTATGCCGATAGTAAAACTGTTTAATTTACAGACAATGTTGCCATTTGGACCAGTGACGCACTGTCAAAAATATTTAATTTAGTGCAATGCTAATTCACTTCATGACTGTTCTAACCAGAACGCTAAAACGTAGGATATGATTGTGAGAAAACGGAATGTAGGATTTCGTGAGAAAACGGAAAAGGTTCACCTTATGGGGTTAAGGTAGACTTTAAGTGACAGAATTTGCTGACTATTCTTTTGGCGAACTGTCTAAATTTTGAGGATCAGATGGGACAAGCCAGGGCCCGAGATGGCGGTTTTTTGCGGTTAGTGTTACCTGGGCGGTCAGTTTCACCAGGGCGGTTAGTGTTACCTGGGCGGTTAGTGTTACCTGGGCTGTCAGTGTCACCAGGGCGGTCAGTTTTACCTGGGCGGTCAGTGTTACCTGGGCGGTCAGTGTTACCTGGGCTGTCAGTGTCACCAGTGCAGTCAGTTTGACCTGGGCGGTCAGTGTCATGTGGGCAATCAGTTTCACCTTGGCAGAACCCAAGAAATGGGTTTATCGTGAGAATGCCCCGGTACCTCCTAGGCACCCGGAGACAAACAAACATGGACCCGGAGACAAACAAACAAAGTAAATTTAGTGAAGTATTGTAAGCTAACCATAAGTCTTTATCCAACAAGGAGTACCACCGCTTGACAGCATCCAACCCAGGAATATCGCGGCAGAATGGCCAGGAAGGAGGGGGGTCCAGAAAAACCCTGACGTTTCAAGTCAGTGAGGGAGCTCCGGGTCCCGCAACTGGAACTACAGGTAGATTCACATGTTTGATTTTGGGGGTAGAATCACATGCTTAATTTTAGTGGTAGATTCACATGTTTGATTTTGGGGGTACAATCACATTTTTGATTTTGGGGGTAGAATCACGTGCTTAATTTTTGTGGTAGATTCACATGCTTGATTTTGGGGGTAGAATCGGCCTGCCGACAGTTGCGCCCAGAAGAATCAAATTCCCACGGTTTAACAAGCTGCCCAATCATTAATGTGATGTGATTGGGTAGCTTAGATTCTAGAAATGACAGTTGCGCCCAGGGATCACATTACATTGGTCAGGACACACATTATACTGGTCTGGGTCATATTATATATGTTTGTTTCTACTCAAGATCATATGTTGCTTGCACGGGTCAGATTCTACATAGAAATAAGCCTACTAGCTGGGCGCAACTGTCGGGGATCATATTCTCACACTTAACTGGGCGCAACTGTCGTTTCTAATCAAGAGGATCACTTGATCAGATTTACTTCGTCATCACCTAATCAAGCTCTGTAGAATCACATGCTTAATTTTAGTGGTAGATTCACATGTTTGATTTTGGGGGTACAATCACATTTTTGATTTTGGGGGTAGAATCACGTGCTTAATTTTTGTGGTAGATTCACATGTTTGATTTTGGGGGGTACAATCACATTTTTGATTTTGGGGGTAGAATCACGTGCTTAATTTTTGTGGTAGATTCACATGTTTGATTTTGGGGGTAGAATCACATGTTTGATTTCAGTGGTAGAGTCACATGTTTAATGTCAGAGGAAGACTCATATATTTGATCTTTAATGTAGATTAACATGTTTAGTCTCGGAGTTCGATTCACATGTTTAAGAGAGTGAGGCGAAATTGGTTTGGTAGTTCTCTGTCTTGTTGTCTAGTTGTCGACGTAGACTTCAAATCGTCAAATGATTCAGAGTTGATAGATTTGCAAAATCATGGCTTTTGAATGCCTTGAGTAGTCACGTTTCAAATTCGTAATAACATCAAAAATGTGGCATCTTTCAGAAATTCTAGCGGAATCAGATTTTAGCCTTGGGTAATACTGATAAAGAAAGGACCTTTGATCTGTTTAGGGGTTCAGATTTAAAAAGTGTTTGCATAATGGTGCTGTCAATCGAATTTTAGAAAGCTTGTAAGATATTTCCGACAGAGATTCTACTAATCGAAACGGGGCAATGCACAAGACGTACTCACGTGGTACAAAAATTCGAACCCTTATATAAAATCATCGTCTCCATTAACTGAGTGTCAAAATGAAAATCAAACATATTAATTTCTTTGATTGATTTCATAATGATCAGTGAAATGAAACCAAATCAGGGGAAAGTATGACAGATTGAGATTGCTGAGGAAGCATAGTCATACTTATATTTACAATGCCAGGGCCATCTGTTTGTCATCACCACCGCGACAAACAAATGGCCCAGATACAAACACAACTGACGCATTTTTATTTTTGCAGGACTAAGAAGATTAAGTCAATCTACTCCGAATCTCATGGAAAAAGATGGACAAGGTAATTACTGTATAGACACAGTTTTGTTTTTAAGCCTTATTTTAAACGATTTTGTGACAAATCCTTCGGTCTTGATTCAATACTAATCAAACGATTTGCAACACCGCTTCCTTTTCAGCAAGAAAAGCAAGCGCAAAAATTACACGTGGAGAAAACTTACAGTTTTCTTCACACGCTTCTATATCATGTATATACTATATAGTATATAGTCATCAAACCTTATGAACCAAAAAAGGAAATACCAACCAATTATCTGAAAATATCTCATGTATTAGTTTACTCAGCATTATCATGAGAACATTTTGACAAGGAAATCAATTACCAGTTTAATACCTGCGGCTAACCAGCACAAACTTAACTACAACGTCGATTAAAACTGTGTCCAAATTTAAAAATATCAGATTATTTACGGACTAATCTTAGATAGGAAGTACGTACGGTACGCTCCTTTCAAACTGAATGTACCGTACGTACCTTAAGCTTTGTACCGTACGTACGTTAAGCCCTGTACCAAAAGTATCTTTAAGCCCTGTAGGCTGTACCGTATGTTCTTTAAATCTTTAAGCCCTGTACCGTACGTACGTTAAGCCCTGCAAAGTAAAAAGTATAAACTTAAACTCTTTCAGCCAATTGTACCGTACGTAACTTCGTACTTCAATTGCCCTGTACCGTACGTACTTCAATTGCCCTGTACCGTACGCATTCCATCTGGGGGACTAATCATTCGTTCTGTAGCTGCAGGACTGTCGACAAAGAAACTACAGTCGGGATTAAAGAAGTTATCAACTCGATTGAAAGGAAGTCAGAATGAGGAAAAGTTGGAGAGCGCATATTCCGAAACCAACATTTCAGCCATTCCTCATTACGGTTGGAATTATTTGTAATTTGTGTCTGTTTCCTTCTGATTTTACATTTAGTATCATCAACGCCAATTAGTAATTCTATTTTCATAATGTCGAGAAGCAGATTCAGACTAGAAATAAATTACGAAAGCAGCTGAAATATCTATTACACGAGATTCACGATTTGCACGACAGAAAGATATTATCCACTACTTCCTTAGCAGCATGGGAAAAATTCCGGGAGGAATTGAGGACATGGCAAACCAAGTTAGAGCTGGGTTATGCATTAGATCATCTGTTTAAAATGTATTCATATCCAGTCCTCTAGTTTTTTAGAAAGTCTAGTTTCAAGATCTTGTAAGCATTAATGAGGGTAGAAGAGATTATTAAGATTATTGAGGGTAGAAGGCAAACATGAAAATCCGTCTGGGCTACTAATCCACAATTCTAGGAGAAAACCTTGCACTTGCAACCCTATCTCGCCCAATTAACAAATAGTATCACGGCTGACATTATATGTTCCAAAAGAAAAATTTCTTAAATGAGGAGGGTCTCCGTTAAAAGATCTAGAATCTTCCAGGAGCCCCTTCAGTATAACTAAAAAAGCCTTGGTACACTGGTGTAACAAATACAAATAACAAACTATAACGCAACTATATCTGTTTGTAAAATGACTCCTAACAGAAGTAACAAGTTTTTATAACAAACTATAACTTTCTGTTTGCTGACGGCAGGTGTCGGCGTAGTTAAAACATTGGCGATAAGTTGTCAGCTCAATAGAGTGTACTGTCTCTCAGGTACCAGCCTATAGTCACTTTAAAGGTGTGAAATAGTCCATTTCTTTTGGTGACCACACTCCGCACAACACAAAGCCAGTTTCAAAATTGCAAACTACTGAACTATTATTAACGTTTGGCTGATGAAACTGGAAATTTTGACCCAAAAAGCCACACTTAACCGCACGGGAAAGCTGGTGCAAAAATATAAAGTGGTGTCTACAAAATTACACAGCACCAGTTTAGTACTTTCAAGTGTGAATTAGTGCGCACTTCTGTTGAAGTGCAAGCATTAATTTGCAAATTGAGTCAATTAATATTAAAGTCTATGTTTAGAACAGCAGATAATGAGCATAGTTCTGAAAGAGATCGATGAAGTGATGTAAGGAAGCAATTGACGTGGGTACTATTGTTAGGATTACTCTGACAAACATCAACAAAGTTGCCAGATCACGTCATAACTAAAGCAGCTGTAGTTCCAGTAAGAGATGCATGGATAAAGACAATATTTGGGTATAAAATTAATCGCTCAAAATTGATTGGCCGTCCCTGTCTCTTTGGACGTCAGAATTTTCCGGGAGAAGTCGGAAATTTTTTCATCATGTATAAACATAGAGGTGAAAAGAGGCATGAGAAAGAATTATAGTACTAGCATGCATAATCAAAGCAAAATAGTCATCAATTGAGAAGCCAAGATTCTGTGCATCACAAACGAATTTTCGGCAGGTAATATGTCAATGGTGATATGTGATGATTAACGGTTACTTATATATCTATGGTGGTATGTGATAATTAACGATTATTATATGTCAATGGTGGTATGTGCTTATCAACAAGGTGCCAAGGTATTCGCTTGAAAAATGGGTGGTCAAGTTTTAGTGGCTGGCCGTCAATTTTCTAGCGCATTTGTAGCTTGTTTTCATACATGATGGAAGCATATTGACCTGCTATCATATCATTGAAGTACACGGTAGTTTATAATGGATAACTCGCCGTATAGTTGAGACTACAGTAGTGTAACTATCTAACTATGACAGTAGAAAAACTCGGGAGAATCCTCTGATTTTTTTTAAATCCAATGATCGAAGGGATTAAGTTTTAGAGCAGGGCAAACAACCGAGTATTAGGTTCCTTTTAATAGTCAAAAGTTATAGAAACTGTGATAAATCAGCAATAGTAAGTCCCAGAGTGTAGATTTAACACACCAAGGAGAATAATTTATATCGACTTGGAGGGAGCTCGCCTTTTAGTTAAGCTAAAAAATGAGTGAATTGTCTTACGTTTCTTGATCAGATATATCCAAAGAATACTGTAAATTTCAACAATTCAACAACAATAACTAACGCGTTTTACTTGATACAGGATGTATTATACTATTATACGAGACAGCCTTATAGCTTTTAGAAATCCGTCATAAAACTGACATAATCTTTTAAAATAAATCAGGTTTGAAAAAAAACAATATAGTATACCCTATCAAATCCTAATGTCATGCCAAACAAAAAATGATAATTGAAGCTTACTAAGTTACAAGTGATTACAGCGATTCGGGGTAAGCCGGTTAGTTTTTACAACTCTTAATTCGACATGACGGACGATATATTGTATTTACACCAACGAAGCAAATAATTTGAGACCTCATATAGTTAGTGCTAAACGCTGTGCAATCGATAGAACCCTAACCATTGGTCCAACTATAGACTACCAGATAAAGCAGCAAGCGTCACAGTCAGATATCAACGTCATGAAGCTTGGCTGGGATATAGCTGGAGATTCCGGGGCGAAAATAGGAAAAATAAGCAGATTTATACACTACAGGGTAAAGGTTCCATACATCCTTATTGGATTGGCAAATACGACGATTTAGCAGAAGAATGACAAATAATGAAGAACATCATTCATAATAAAAAACCCTGATCGGGACTCATGAAAAGTTAGGGCAGAGGAAAAATATTTTTTCACATAATTCAAACGTATAACAATTGGAATTCAAATCTAGCTCCCTAGGTTATAAGTAATTGTCGTGCACGTCAACACACTGCCAACTAAGAGCAGTTCTCCTCGTGTCGGCAGACAAGGCTCATGATATGGCCCTGAAACAGCGCCCTGAACCTCCCCATTTGATGGCGGTGTTTGACGAGACCGTTCTGAAATCTATCGGCAAAGTCGGGAAAAATGTGCGGAGTTTGATGGGTACCCGGGCATGCCAGTCTGATGTTCGTACAGCTGATGCAATAGGAGTCTATACATGGCGCTCCAAACTTTCAAGCTTCGTGCGTAGGAAGCAGCCTATAGAAGGGGTAGAGCGGGGATATTTGGGGAGCTAAAATTAAACAGTAAGGAAAAGTAGAGATATCGTTTATCGCTTAGAGATCAAATTCTATGAGAATAATTTTCAGAGTATGACCTTGACGAGCGCTAAATAAAACCGAACGGGGAAATTTTCTCTAAGATTTAAGTTCTAGAACTAATGAAAACCGACAACATTGTGAATACTGAATAACCCCGTCTTTATCTACAGACCTAGAATTCCCGAGTACGAGCGAGCAGCTGATCAGTACGATACAGGAGACAGCAGAGTATCAACCGAGACGAGAACATGGCCCGAGAAGTCACGTCAGGCGCATTTACGATGGTTAGCTTCAGTATGTCTGTGTCTGAATTCTAATGATGTAGAAAAGACAACTTGGCTTCAACTGTCTGTAACTGTGTGATTCGGTCGATATATGAATATAAAATGGCTGGATGGTACTCCTGTACATATTTCTTTATTGGCCTAATTCATTGTCCGTCTGTTTTTTCACCGAATTAATAAAACCTACAATCAAAATAATATAACTGTAATGATGAAACAATTTGACTTTAAACAAACCATTTAATGACGAATGTATTACTCCAAAAAGCAAACATGGTCGGTAAACTTAAGACCTAAAGAAATATGTAATGTATACAAGTAAAATGGTAATGTAAAAGTATTCTCACCTTCTCTTTACAGACTGGAAGGATCTACGACGAGGAGTGAAATACCAGGTTCCCCCGGAGTTCTCCCTCTTTTGGGTCGTTCTTGGCATCTCGCCAAACAAGCGGTTCAAGATGAAGCTCTACTTTGATCCTGACAGAAGACAGTAAGTTGGAGACAGACAGGTATTTGACAATATCTTGTAAACTTATAGGGAATTAGGGAACGGTATTTTTGCTAGGTGTCTCAAATTTTAGACCACATTTCTCAAAATGTTTTTTCCTGCTCAAGTTCTCAGTAGCGAAATGCACTCACATGGTTTAATGTACGCTGATTGACCTCCGGCAAAAAATATCTTAACGAGAAAGGCATTATTGGGAAGGGTCACAAATTTTGTAATAGTGATTAACCAATAGAAACGGCCAATCAATATCGAGCAATTAATTTGTTGCCATGTATCTCTTACTAGAACTAACGCTGGTTGGGTTATCACGTGATACAAAATTAACAGGCCCGAGGGGATTTGTTTCCAGTGTTTTTTAGAGTTAGACATAACAACTTGATTTTGCAGTTTGATTTTTACCTGATGGATGGGGTAGTTTAACAATTTCGAATAATTTTTATTGCAAATTCGCAAAAAAATAAAAAATTTACAATTCATTTTTACCATTGGACCCGGTTCAATGGTGAAAATAAATTGTGAATGGACCCCCCTGCTGAATACTCTAGTGGGTGTTTCCAGCAATCGATGCTGTGCTTCGCAGTATGATTTGTTGATAATCACCGCAAAATACTCAAATAGCCTGTCATATTGGATTAAAAGTCAATCAAACAGATGGGCGGTGTGGCTATAAGCCGACGTTAATAAAATTGAAACAAATCCAAACCCCAGAGTGTACGTCAACTGGGACACCCAGGTCGGCTACATTACCTACTTCGACGGAATCCGAACCTACAAAGTCGAGTGTAAGCGCTTCCAATTACAACATTATATGCATTTGTTTTTATTTAAGGGCATCAATATCATTTTAGGTTCATTTTTAAAGTTTCATTTGATCCTCATTCCTCATGCTACTAAACACAACTACAATAGTTTCCACCTGACATAAGCCAGTCAAAATCGGACAGATGTCTGCCCTAAAACTTGCATCTTACATCATAAAAGCATAAATCTTGCTTAAAGTTTGATTCATTACTTCATCAAACTCCGAAATTAAAAACGTTAGATAGGGTCCCCAACTCTCGACAGATTTGTATCACTATAGCCACGAAACATCTTAATTTCTAAATCTATTTCGAGACCGTTCTGTTAGAACGGTACTCGGATATCAACTCGTCAATAAGTTAATCTCTCAGGCATGACGACGATCGAGCGACAAGACATTTGGAGCATGGCTGTTTCTAAGGACAAAACATTACTAATTTCATGCAATTTTGAACCGGTTGCCCAATGGAAACTGATTTCTGAACATCACCTACTCTGCGTTCAACCCCTGAGGTTCGGGGGGAAGTATTTCCTAACAAGTCACGGTCAGTTCAACTTTGTAGACTTTTTACAATTTTAGATATTGACCCACTGACACTGAAACCGAGAAAATAAGTAATAAATGAGGGCTGTATACCCGGCAAATTATCGTTCAAGCCGGGTTAACACCCTGAAAATGGGGAAATATCGCCATTAAATCTCCTCAGATGGCCTGCCTCCTAGAACAGTAGAAAACGGATCTTTACTGAATAAAGGACTGTCAATGGTGGAGCTAGACAGGTCAAATAGTAACACTACAGAAAGTGTTGCTAGTAGTGAGGAGTGGAGTCAGGAGTGGAGTCAGGACTTCCCGGAGTATGATGACACCACTATCAAGTTTAATAGGTATGATCACACCACCATCAAGTTTAATAGGTATGATGACATCACCATCAAGTTTAATAGGCATGACAGCACCACCATCAAGTTTAATAGGTATGATGACACCACCATCAAGAAAGCTGTAGTTGATATTGCTTACTGTTTCAGCATGTAAGAAGCATGCTGAGGTGGTATGTTTGGAACTGAGAAAGCTGTAGTTGATATTGCTTACTGTTTCAGCATGCAAGAAGCGATGGATCGATATTACACGAGTGTAGGAGACACACCACAAAACGGAAATATCGACTTGAACCCCACCCCTTCTGATCTTAACAGAGTTCACATTCAAAACATCGACCACTTCCGCCAGAATCACAGCAAACATAACCCTCAAATGAACACACACCTGAACCACAACTACAGCCAAAATGGTGGCAGTCAACTTCAGAGTATCTACAAGAATAGAGCAAGAAGTGGTTCGAGTGACAATACTCAGGATATGACAAAGGTTTGTACAATTGGTAAATATGTACAAGCAAAGTTTTTTTATTGATTTTGGATGGATGAGTATCTATTTAGCTCCGATCATTTTCAAAAAGTAAACACTTTATTTGGATTCATGTGGGTTTATCAATTGTTATGTGGCAGGTCAAGCAGTTGTCAAACGACTTGATATCCTTAATCAGTCAGTTGGAGTCAGACTTCAGAGAAAACGAGAACTCCTTCAAACAGAAGATCAAGAGTAAGTTCTTTTAGATGATGCCGATTCAATACTTCACTAGTTATAAAATTCTAATCAGTGGTTTAACCACAAAAAAAATTGACGATGAACTACAAAAACACTACAATGTGTTTCTGTGTTGAACAATTAACTCCTCATGTAACTATAACACAGGAAACGTTTCTTATTCTTCTTCTGATTCGTCAAACTTAGAACTGCAGAAGCAGCTCAAAAGATTAGCTTGCCTCCCAATTTGGACTTAAATTCATTACCGCATGTTACGATATAATACTATTTACTCGTAATGTAACTAGATATTATTCGATTTTAATGAAAAAATGCATTACAGACATGACATACTTGTTTCTGAGAGGTTAAGTGCTTCATACCCATAGCTTTTGCTATTCCTTGCAGCTAACTATCAAAGTGACTTATCTGACATCGAATTCGATTAATAAACTTATTTATTTGAACATAATATCATTTCATAACATTCTGACTTTTTGATAATGGAGTTGACGCCATATAATAGAAAACCGTCAAATAGAGGAAAGTGAGCTACATATCTAACCATGTCAGACAAATTATCACTCTATTCGAAATGTTTGTTCTAACTCCATATCATTATAAACCTTGATGAGTCTGGAACTGGATGTGGACTTTGAAGTCATGTTAGACAAGTAGAATATAGACTACCCTGAGAACAAGATAAAAATAATACTTAAAACTTTGATGATAATTCAATGTTTTGAGACAGATTACAGAAGATCACAATCATTCTGGGATTTTATCGATAAGCCTGTAAAACTTCCCCTCAATCAAATTTTATGCTGGAACAGAAATGCAGCTCTCATCTTTTCAACAATTCAATCATAGCACGTGACATTTCAATAATAACACGTGACATTTCGATCATAACACGTGACATTTCAATCATAACACGTGACATTTTAATCATGACACGTGACATCACAATCATAACACGTGACATCACAATCATAACACGTGACATTTCTATCCTAACACATGGCAATACCTTGCAGCGTTGGACGTGTTATCACGAAACATGGTAGAAACACTGAGGACAGTACAGCGTGAGAGTAGAGATTCCAAGGCCGAGATGAGAAGAAGAGAAGCGGAACAACTCAACAGTACCATAGCACTGGAGGACAGGATTGCCAGGGTAGAAGATCTAATCGCAGGGTGGGTACTCCAGCTTCCAAAGTTTACCAGCCTGATAGTGATATGTCGATATGTTACAGACGATTGGAACCCATAACATATTCAAATTCTATCACTGTACAGCAATCTTTACTTAGCTATGTCTGCATTGCTAGCTTTTAGAAGCTCATAATGAAAATCAAGATTAGGTATGGGAGATTAAAATAAATGTGGCTTTTAGTTGAAGTTCGTTTTCAGGTCCGAGTACGAAAGTATGGCAGACGGTTTTGCAGATGTAATTCAGCAGTTCATAGGAAAAGACGGTTATAGTGCCCCAAATCGCCCAAAAGCCGTCCTTCCGAACTTTAAACAGCAAATTGAAGACCTCACAAGTGAAGTCAGTGATAAAATCAAGTCATTGAACAAGCGCATCAAAGTGGACCAATCATCACTGGTCAGGGAAATCAGTCACATCAAGTCAAGCATCGAGAATTTCCGCGAGAAGACACAAGTCGTGCTGTTGGAACTAGAGTCAGGTGTAAACTCGTGTGCGGAGGAAAACAGACGTCTCAGTGCCCGGCAGGAGGAGGAGATTCAAGGTAATGGCGATAGTTTCGAGAGGATACGAGAGCAGCTGACTGCTTTCGACTTGAAACTGAACAGTTTGGATGCTGCGATAGAGGAGTTGGAAGAGAGACAGGTATTTGTTGAATAATTTAATATGCAATTTGAGGGTATACCCTATAAGACCGCAATATAAATACATTTTTTTTAATTTCATGTTGACATTTACATTCAAAAATTTATGAAGTTATGAGGTCATAGATTTGCAGCCAAAACCGTTTAAACCACATTTAAAGTTACGTCTCAGTTTGTCCCAGTTTCTCTTACTGTCACGTTATAATAATAGATATAAACCTCTGAAAATCTGTCTTATCTGTCTTATCTGTTTTAATACTTTCAACACTACTATTATACCAATAATTTGAGGCTCTAATGATGTAATTGAACGAAGAATTCAAGCCTTAATTATCTGTGCGTTTCTCTTCTGACCACCAACATAATCTGGTTAAATCTGGCAATGTTAGGTGTCTGAGCCTGTGTCTGAGCCTGTGTCTGAGGACCTTCACTACACGACAGTGGAGGATCTGACTAGTTTTGGTTCCCACGACAGGAATGAGAACAGGAGAGTCAGCGGTCTCCCCTCGATACAGGTACTGTATTGTAACTTGTGGGAGTGTAGAGATTGCGAAACTTAGGAGTTTAAGTTTTTGTTTATCAAAATTTTAAAAAATAGCATCTAATGAAGTACTATGATTCGAAATCGACAGACAGCGATTAGTAGTCGCACTGATTGTCTTCATTTTGATTGTCATATGAAGATTTGGCAACTCATGCGATCAATGTGACTTGTTAAACAAGTTTGTGACACGTAAAATCTTGATTTCAGGAAGAAAGCAGATTGGAGGAATTGGAGAAGACGTGTAGAGACATGATGACACAGCTGGTTCGGCAGGAGAAGCAAATTGAAGTTTTAAGGGAGGAAAACATGATCTTTAGAAGCCAGCTGAGGAAGGAATTAGGTTTGTGCACAAATAACATCAATAGATTATTATATTCCGCTGTTTTTTCTTCATTTTTTCGCTTTTCTCACCCAAGATTTTAAAAGATGTGTTAAAGATGTTTTATCATTTTTATTAATTTCAGGGCTAAATTCACCGGTAAAAACTGACACAGTTCCATCAGAAGACTTGAATGGTAATGATCTAGGACCTCCCAGAGTGACGCAAGATATCAAAACTCAGGAATCATCGTCCAGCATCATTAGTGATGATTCAGATTCTACTCAGGATGTAGCTAGCGCAACTGAATGATGGGAATCATTGCTTGATACAAAATTAACGGGTCAGGCATCATGATTCTGTTGGGGACAAGACCATTTTCCAGAGACCTGCAGATTGTGCTACAACAGTCTGATTCATTGTACCAACTATCTCCAGCCTATGAGTTAAACATTGTGAGTGTTACAGAACATTAGCTCTAAAATTGCAGGGAGAATTGTACGTATCATCATATCACAGATTGCCAACGATTCACAAGAAGTGAATGGCGTCAGTATGCTTTGCAGCTGAACCACTATCAAAGACAAGACTGCGATTTTAGAGTTCATTTGTATTAATTGTCTAGTTATAGCTCCGAGAAATGGAACTTGAGTTGCTTCGCATTCTGCAACGAGTTACACTGTAACTATTCCTAAGGTCATGAGCAATTCTCTTATTTTTATATAACCGGAAGCCTTCTTTGAACAACGACATAAGTCTTGGCGCCATTTGAGGACATAATTTTGTAAAATTTGGCGTAGTGATGTTTATATTTCTGTTTGAGAAATAGAATTGAGGATTTTTTTAAGCATGAAATTAACAAGCGAAATAATACCTAGGTATATTTGAAACGTAATTCTGATGCTTTTGCAAGTATAGTTTTGTTTTTGAAGTTTTTATAATATTTTTGTTGGTCTGAGTTATCTCTTCAACTAAATTCTCCAATAGTAAACCGCGATAACAACTATTGACCTAACTACACGACCACGATTTAAAAGTTCTCATATTAACTGCATAATTGTGGCTAAAATATTCTTCCGTCTTGAAGTCTAGCAACCAAATAAGCAAATAGCAAATTTGTCCTGTTAACGATCCATACAATCCGAACCATGCCCATTTAAATCCGTAACTCTAGGCAATAACAGCCAGTCCAATCCATCTCATAGAGCTAATGATTTTAATGAGACCGCTTTCGAAGTTTGGTTCATTATTACGAACAGTAAGTTTACCACTTAGCTTCAAGCCGCGCTGAAGGTCTAAAATGTCAGGTATAGGCAAGGACCGGCTGACGTAGTAAGTGACCGCACAACAACTTCAGTTTTGACCATAAACCCATAATCGGCATATTAGTATTACGGTTATGAAGGCTGACCAGTAAGGTAACTTGTTTGTCCGCTAAATGCCTTATGTCCGGCGAGTGGTGCCAGAAAGATATTGTGCCACATGACGTATAGTCACTGCTTATTGTATTTTAAATCGATGCAGAGCATTTCCCGATTGTATTGGACGTGTACTATCTTACAGGATTTAGTCGGGCGGCCGCTTGTTTGGTTCAAGACTTGTGATATATTGACAATTTAAGAGATCGTAAATGTTGAATTTTGCAAATGGTGGATGGTGTTGTCCATGAGCTTTATGAGGTGACTGTCTGCGGAAGTTGTAAAATGATGTAACTTGGTTGATTCTTCAGCCCACCCACAACGGCATTACTGATTACACTACTTGTTTAGATGTTTACTGATATAGACATTGCATAACCCCAGGAAGTTGTCTAAACTTACAGGTTCCCTCCCAACTTGAAACTCCATCACAATGTTTAATCTTAACCCCCAGGAAGCTTGTCAAAACATATCATTTGGAGGTTAAATATTATAAATATAAATATAACTCCATTCATGTAGACTCCAAATAAAATATCTCTATCATTATAGAAATCTTTAATTAAGCATTCTTTGCCGAAACAGCTTCCACAGTTCCACGTATACTCTGTTTCGAAGTTCGGGATAACTCATTACAATCGGCAAAGACGCTAACGGCGATAGAATTGAAATATTGGACCCTCTTCTAACTTCTTATCAACTCTAACATCCAATTCAACTGTAGTTAACTAACGGTTACATATAGACTCTTCTAACTTCTTATCAACTCTAACATCTGATTCAACTGTAGTTTACTAAAGGTTACATGTAGACATGTCGGATGAAATATGGGCCAAGTTAAGCTTCAAGCCAGCCGCGCAAAATCCAGCAACTGGAGGAGAGACAAAACCGAGCCCGGCGAAAACTGGCCTAGAAAACATCGGTAAGTGGCATATTTTTTGGTTATGGAGAAGGTATTTCTGTAGAGAGGTTACAAATTTTGTCCAATGAGAAGGTAGAAAGTACTGTTTACTAGCTTCTCATTGGTCACAATTTGTGAATTTGTGATACTGATACTTCCCCAAAATACCTTCCTCTATCAGGCACTTTTCAGCCTGATCGCAAACCTACCTAAAATGAGAGAAGAGTTTGTTTTTCTAATTTTACTTAAGAACTATTAGACCAATAGTATTGGTTAGAAAATCAACAGAAAATGGGTCTTCAACCATACAATAAAACAATCGTGAAATGGTAAAGCGCTGTCAATCGCGACCGGGAAAAATACCCCCATTTGTTTGCTTTATCTACCTGTGAGCATTTCGGCTAATATGCATCATGATAATATTTACGATAATGCAAATGCTATTAAGGTAGTTATAAAAGTCAATGTCCTAGAAAGTTGGACTAAGTAAAGTAAACACTACTAAAAAAAGAATAAACACATTAGCAGTCTTGACTCCAGCATTGCTGACAGTACTAGTTCTGGTAACACATTTAGGAAGATCAGCAGGTTTCCATCTCATCAGTGCGGTGCAGGTCAGGGAATCTCCTCCCGCCAACACGAACCCATCTCCACAGGATACCTTCACCAGGTTCCCTACAGTGTAAGGGGCTGCTCCGGTGATGTTCCTGCTCTCCGGAGACACGACACCCTGACTAATACTGGGGGTGGGACACCCCGGGCTACATGTAATCAGCAGGGTCAGGTTGGACGGGTTCCAGCCTGACTCGGAGCAGGCTACACTGCTGACAGTACTGCTCCCTACCGCCTCCGCATACCCCTCTCTGCAGGTTACTCTGGCTGGAAAGTCTGGGTTCGCCAGGATGGGGGCTCCCATTAGGTCGGCGTTAGGAGAGTTCGGGTGGTATAGCACCTGGAAGGTCAAAATAGACGGTCATAGCTCGATAAATAGTAAAAGTTGATAGTCATAGCTCGATAAATAGTCAAAATAGACGGTCATAGCTTGATAAATAGTCATAAATAGTCATCTGCAGCTTTTCTGATAAGTTATAAATATTGAATAGTCAACTCCAGCTGACCTCGCTGCTGATCAATAATGAATGACAAACGTTCACAGCGTCAAGCTTGTCTCATCACTAATGGATGATGCGACTGCTTTAAGTTTAACTAAGCCGATATTCTCACTTACCTCTCCAGGGAAGTTAAAACAAACCCTATAATTGCTATACGATGTATGTTACCTGCCAGTTTGTGTCGTAGTCATTAGGAAGAGGAGAGCAGCCAGTGCCACACAGAGTGACGGACGAGTTGGAGAAGAGAGAACAATAGGACCCAGCCAGGATACCCCCGAACTGAGTACCGTCACTCTCCACCATGTCGAGCAGGGTCAGCTCCTCGTCCCGAGCCAGGGAACCTCGCACGTAGTTGGTCCAGACCAAGGGGGCTTTACATTTAGCGTACACTTGATTGTCTGCGGAGGGAACGGCTCTCTTCTTACATATTAGGATAGGACTAGAACAAAGAAGCAGCTCAGATTTCCGTCATTCTGTCTCTTTTAGATTTAATTTGCAGATTTTAGCGCCCTTAAACGTCGGGTATTGTCGATTAGCCACCAAAACATTAATATTACATCAAACTCACTTCTAGAAAAGCATTCGACGAAGTTGTCAAAGTTATCAGAGTAGGTAGAGCACCCACATTCCACCGCAGAAACGCGGCTAAAGAGAAAACCAGACAGCAAGGCCAAGAGGATCAGAGCCATGTCGGTGAGAATTGAGAAACCAGTTAGGTAGTGAGAGAGGGAAGGAGGTCACGTGGTAAATATATATGTGTAGTCTGACATGACTGGCAGTGTGTGTATTGTGTAGAGCTTGTACAAGTTCTACCTACATGCATACACTGTTCAGCGACCAGTCCTCTCTCAGTGGTATAGGTCATCTTTCCGGGGAAATGAAAGCAAATTGTTCCTAATTTCATGATGTGATACGGTATAGTGGCATTAAGCCAAACCGCACAGTGTCTTATTGTAGGAATACACTCTGCAAAATAAGTCATCGTGGTCACTGTATGCTTCAGGTTTATCATCTGAGCGCAGGGCTAAGTTTAGATACTGGTTACTGTATCGATTAACAAGCGCTAAGGAAAGTGAGAGGGCTAAATGACAAAATGTTTTTAGAAGGTTTATAAGTTTTGATTGAAACTTCATCGTTTTATATCGTTTTGACGTTTTGTGTCATGAATTTAATCACTCTAACGGAGTTGTTACATAGATCTTCTGATAACGCTGTAGAAACTATTGGTTGAATTTTCGTGCTTTCCCTGGAATATCCTGTATTCTGGTATTCTATCCGTAGCATGTTTTGATTTTCAAGTTTCTGTTTCAAAAAGCTTTCACTTCTTTTTGGATATGGACGTATCACAGTCAATGCATGTCGCTTTTCTACTTGTATAGGCTTTGATCTTTGAGCGTCAGTTAAATGTCTGAGTAGTCAATGTAATAATTGCCCTTAAATGTTAATAGTTCATGACCTAATTCGAATCGTACAACATATGCGGGTCATATTAAAGTCCTTGTGTCATTGTCTTTATAATCAAACCGCAGTTGCTTAGTAAGTAAGTAGTTTGACCAGCAGTTGAGCTTTTAAATGCTTAATGCACTTGCACTATCAGGAGATTCATGAACAAGTTGTGAATGTTTAATGTACTTGCATTTATTATTTTCCATTTCAGTCATTAATTGGTTGCATTTGATTGGAATTAAGGTGTGCATTTCTTGGAAGTGCTTGTCATTGATTTCCGGGCGCTGAGATACCCAGGCAAGGCATTGATATCATGAACCCTCAAGACAAATATTAGATGCAGCAGACTTTCTAATAGCCATCATTCCGGCAAGCCGTCGCTTATAGTTATAACGTCTATACCTCTTTAAGTGTCATTGTCGTTGATCACAATTGTGATTGTAGCAAAACTGACCAAAATTCACACAACAATTTTATGAGAATTTGCGACAAAATTAGATGTTTGTAATGGCAACTTAAACATCAGGGTTAGCTAGAACGTATCAAAAATACCATGACAAGGGCTCCTCTTGGGGATTAGAATAACAGTTTGGAGCAAATTTTACCAAATAGACAATACAATTATTGACATGATCCTTTGTCTTGGGATAGGGAGCAGACTCTTATCAACCAATAAGTGCTTCGTTCATGAGTCATCTAAATCCCGAAATCGATTTCCTCCAGAGCGGGAGAATGATAAATACAAGACAGTCAAGCCGTTAACTAACTGACCGAATCACAAACCATGTTGCACAGCTCCTTCTGGCTTCAAATTTCACTTTAAAGTTTAAACAAATTTATGGTTTTCAACTTGGATTTGGTACTGATATTAACTCTCTTATTGCGTTGACATTTTTTATTCTGGTTTGAGATAAGTTTAACGATGAAAGTTAGGTTATAGTAACGATAGAAGTGAGGTTATAGTTAGGTTATAGTTAGGTTATAGTTAGGTTATAGTTTAGGTTATACTCGATGCTACTTGTTCGCAATGTGGTCCCCAGATATATAAGCTCACAACAAAAACTGCTTCATCTCGGTTTATTCTTTGAAGTTCGAACCAGAGCCAAACACTTGTAATCACTCTGCAAAGGCAGTATCCGTATACTCCGTGTCGCTGCATGAAGAATGAAGATAGGATAAAGAGACGATTATAGCTACTTAGGTTCGATTGTAAACGATCCTGCAACTCGTGTAACGGCCGCCGGTATCGCCTAATCCATCATTATATCGCATCAGACAATTCTCTTGGTGGCCCCAGTGTACTACATCTATATGCTTCTTCGTTTCTTTGCAGTCTCTCCCATTATTTTTGTTAACCGATAACTGATCGCCAAGTGAAGATGTCTTGATATTTTGTAAATAAAGATGTTTGGACAAATTAAACATTTAATATGAAGATTTCACCTCCAAAAACCTTGGCGCGCTGCACTGTTAAATATTGAAATAACATGTCTGACTCTGACAGCTCGATTTGCCCATGACAGTTGATTATGGCCCACACCCTCAAGTAGAGGATAATCTCGCCCTCTGTTTCGTGTAATCTCCCACCGCCCACACAATATTGAAATTTCAAGAGGGAAAGAAAGTCGATATTTCAGTAAGCAAGAATTAGATCATGATTAACGATATTATAACCGTCTACCGTTCAGCTTTGACCTGCGAGAGTCGGGTAACATCGCGACAAGATCATGATACATCAATTTACGGAAATGATTAACATCGAGTTGGAACGTTTCTGTTTAACATTGACATAATATGTCTGGCAGCAGCGACCCAGGGCCTGATTCACCCATGGCAGTTGATTATCACCCACACCCTTTAGTACCCGCGACAGTTGGTCGTCTGGCTTTCTATCTCTCCCACCACCCACACAATATTGCAGAGAGAAAGTCGATATTTCTGTTAGCAAGAGTTAGATCATGATTAGTCAATACTGAAATGATTAAAATCTAGTTCATTTACCGATAAAATTCAAGGGATTTCTTAAAAAACACGAGCTAAGGAACAGCACAGTTTGATATTTGGTGAATCGTCAATTGACTACATGGTCGTTGGTTAGTCAAGTAAGGTTACGATTGGAGATCGTTTTTTAGGCTTTTTCTTTAATAGAAGAATTCACAAAAAACCAACAAATTTGTTGCTCCCATTTTTGGCTGGGATAATCTCCTTTGCTACATAAAAAATCGTATTAAATTATAACCCCGGGCTTTCACTCTGTCTGCTCCCACACAGCCTTAGAGCATAAGTATTTTCATGGGTTAAGTGACACTTCATGGGACTCTATCGGGCCCTTACTACGTTGGGGCGTTATCGTGCACCCGGCCTTAAGAGTCTGGGAGTATAAAACCACTTTAACCACAATATTCATATCTACTGGCTGAATAATTCAATCCTGATATTTTTAGCTAGCTAACTAAACTTTGAATCTGGGTCTCTCTTTACCTGTTACCATTAAAATAAACCAAAATGGCAAGGTGCCAAGACACTGGAACTTTTTGTCCCAGTCGTACTGCTCGCTCGATTAAGATCTATCTACTCTAAGGTAAACCTTACTTTATTCATAAATGTAAGTCGTTTTAGAGTAGAGAGGTCGGCTTAGTTACTTTGTAAAGCATGGAAGTTTAGCTAGATCAATTTATCCACCGATAGTATTAAATCGACCGATGATGCAACTATCTTAAGCAATATCTTGTGGATGCTCGATTGTACTAATTAAGGCCGTATTACGATTTCTTGATAGATTAGAACAAGATAATCGGGCAATTTCAGGAAACCAAAGATCAGTAACGGTAGAGGGAGAGCATATCAATATTTATTAGTCAAGGATTAGCCTCAACAATTCCCATTTCTCGCTTGATAAGACCTTGGTCGCGGTTTTTATAGATTTGTTCAATGGAAGGTGGATCATAATTGTTTTTAAAAACAGGGTGGTTGGGTCCCCTTAACTCCAGAATTATACTCGTTCCATGACAGCAAACAAACATTTGTGTCCTTATTTCTCTCAGGCTCTTATTCGGGGATTTAAAACGGACTTCATTTAAAGTTATGTAATTTTCTCTGATCAACTTTTGTGCACTGCTAATACAATTGAATTTCATAATATTTATCAACGTCTGTCATGTGGCTACGACTCTCTCGCGTGGACAATGAGAAATAATGAGGTTAACTCTCTTTCGATCTTCTTCGCATGGTTAGACGGAAATTAAACAGGGCTATTTGCTAGATGTTCCTTCACTCTTAGGGTAGACAAACAGTAATACCGAGATACCGAGAGATTAGTGTCGAGGCAAGATCATATTGTAATCCTGCTGAGACTGTTAAATTCTTTGTAACTTCAAGAGTCTAGAAATTCGACTAGATTCTATGGTAAAATAACGTACGCGGAATGCCCATGAATCTCTTTACCGAGCATGCGGGCCATTGTCTAAGAAGGCATGTAGCTTCATTAAATCATTTAGCCTTGTTCTCTTATTCATTCGTTCATTTCACAGAGACTACAAGGACTGCCTGCCTGGATCCATCATTAAAACAGCTCCAAACAACTTGAACTAAACTAGCTCCCTGCTCTTACTCGTAAATAAACCATGTTACATCAGCTCCGTGGGTGCGTAGGCACGTGATGCTGAAACTTAGTGTAAAACCCACGGTAGTTAGCCTACCTTCGTTGTACTGTTTAGGCTATCGGCCCCGGAAATGTTGACCTCTTTGTTCAGCCACTTCACGTATAATTTATAAGAGCACCGGCCAATTGTTTGTTTGAGTCACGCGTCTTTTTGTGAAACTAGTTTTTTTCAATGATTTCGCGCTTAAAGGAAAACTCTGTCGCCACAGTTTTGTTTCCAATCGTGCCACCAATAATTCTATTTACAAGTAGTCAACTATTGCTATCTGCATGATTTTGAATATGCTCCTCCTTTAGCACCTTTGTTTGACTTTCCCATCGGAACTCAGTAACATCAAATATGTATTAACAAGCAAATTTGTATGTATGATTGAGCGATCGAGAGGTGCCAACAGCAAGCTACTATGGTGGTCCAGCCCTCGTTGCCCCCTGCTTACCCCCCGCGAATACAAGGGAAAATCGAAGTGTCTTAATCTAAGTTGATACCTTCACGAAACGATTACCTTTTGAAATAACTAGGGTCCCATTTAAAACTTTAATACGCCAAAATGGCAGATTACATCTCTTCATATGCTGCCAAATTCTTGACAGTTACGAATGTGGGGAGGATGGATATTGTGATATCTGAAGTTTAGATTCTAAATAATTCACATCATTAATAGAAAGACAAAAGGTATATTAAAGAAGTTGTTCACCTCGTTGCAAGTGCCACAAGAAGTCTTTAAATGGCGGACCAGGTAGTCAAGAATGTAGTTTCGTAGCGAGAAAAAGAAGGCTTGGAAGTTCTCCCTGATCCAGATCTGAAAATGAATTGCGTTACTAACGAATATCTTCATCACCAAAATTCGTGTAAGTCCTACATCTTTTTTGTGCAATACTATTAAAGATACTCAACATGTAACCATTGAATACTTAGCGGTTTGTATAACATTGACCTGTATGATTGAAATTATTCTTAAAAACATAAACAACTTATAAGTCGGTAAGATTGCTGATGTCCAATACCCAATCCTTGAGTTGATCTATTGAAAAAGTCTGCAAGACGTGCTCAAGATGAAATTATATAAATCGGAACTAGCATAAACAGAAGAATCAGTTACTTTTTTCCTATATGATGGAATGAACATGAGAAAATATCACCCGGGCTTTATTTATTAATTTTATTTATTAATTTTTAAATCATCTTACCATCACACCTAAACAGACAGTTTGTGCTCAACTTCTTAATGTTGAGCAAATTCACTCAGTTTTCGCCAACTAACCACAGTCCCACACATACTGTCTCAAAAACACTAATTAAGACCATTGATCGTGGCTACTAGTTAAATGGCATTTAATCGCTTCCACTTCAAGTAACCGCACCCCTTCAATAGCTCTGTCTAGTTAATAGTATCGCCTCTTGCGACAATCGAAGATTCTCAGATACTGTTAGCTGTCAGTTACGTTATCTACAATCTTCTTAGATGGTCGAGCTTAGTACGCTTGTCTGCAAAATATAATAAAACTAGAACACTCCCAACGGTGGCAAGGTCTCCATGGCAGTGCCAATCAACAATAAGGATCACTAGCTAAGCTCTAGGATAGAATATGAACTTGAATTAAAAGTTGCCTTCTAGTTGTAAAATGGCACTCCACTAACAAGCTGACGTGGAGATTCGTGATATGAGTAGTGGGTCTTGAAATATTGGTCTTCTCTTACTACTTTTTAAGTTCCAATATTGTATTTGTAGTAACCTAGTCAATATAGATCCTGAAATATTGGGCTTCTCTTACTACTTTTTAAGTTCCAAAATTTTATTTGTAGTAACCTAGTCAATATAGATCGTGAAATATTGGGCTTCTCTTACTACTTTCTAAGTTCCAAAATTATATTTGTAGTAACCTAGTCAATGTAGATGGCTTGGGAATGTGAATTAGATTTCGACTTCTACAATCTGAAAAACTGCAACACTGTTGCGTCAATTCAGCTAAATCGTTTTTTGTTTTCTGGAATATCTGCAATATATAGAGAACGGTATTCTTGGGGAAGTGTCTCAAATTTTCGATACTTAAACACCTCATTCCTCAAAATTTATGGGCCCTTCCATAGTTCTCGGTAGTGAAATACTCTCAAATTGTCCTATGGATACAGATCGATATCCAAAAACAAAGGTAGGAGCCTTACATTTAAAGAAATGGGGTTTGGAATTTGAGACACCCCCCCCCCCCCCCCATGAATACCGTTCTTTATTATATACCGAAATAAAGTCTTTATCAAACTCTCAAGAGCTCACGTGAAGATTGGCCGAAGTAGATCAGTTGGAGCGCTAGTTTCCCACTTTGTCGGCTGATGACTTTTGTCCAATCATCTATTAGGATCACCAGCTTGGGTTAAGCTGTCGTTATCAAGTTCCCACGCAAATTGATGAACTAAAACTTCAAAATATATGATCTTGACATGTCAAAACCAATCATGTGGCACATTAACTCTGAGCAATGAAGCCATCAGTCCCTATTAAGTTATCGCAGTGTCATGTCTATAATACGCCAAAAGTGTGGTCTATGGAGCCCGTAACACTGAATGAAGATTCAAATAGGCAAATGTGGTTTGGTCAGTTGCTGAACTTTTTTTGCGAATAGATAGAACTTTTGCGAGAATTCCATGTCTTAAATGTTTGACCTCGTTAGGCTTAACAATGCCCTAATTATGGAAAGAGCTGCTCTCGAGCAAGCTTTTCAGATAGTGACGAAGGCAGACCATATTAGGAAGACCAGCTGAGAAGGGGCTTATATACTTATACGGCCAAGATAGGTTTTTCCCGATTCTTATACGTATGATACACCCATTTTCTTAAAAATGTATACCATCATGACAAAAAGATCACTGGCTGCACAACGGTACTTAACCCCAAATTGTTTTTGATGTGACTGAAAAATTGGCCTCGCTATCATCAAAACCATAGTGAAACGAAAAACATACAGTCGCAAGCATATACATAAGGGTTAGCCGGGAAAGCAGACCAACTGATCCTAACTCAGTTTCCAATCGACATTGCATATTGCTTACGTGTACAAAAGGGGTCACCTTCATTTTCAAGTGATGATGTGACTGGGTTGAATGAACTTGGGAACAAAATCATGTTGGAGAGAATCAGGTAAGCTTAGTCGGCATCCACGATGTTACAAAACCTCTGGGGCATTACTGCACCCAGTTCCAAAGCTTACAGCATTGATACAACAAGAAACAAACAAACACAGACACATACCAAATGGAATTGAGGCACACTAGCTTATAGCATTAGAAGGCATATTTTCAATCATTTATATCATACGTCGCAGAATTTCCAGTCATACATTGCAAGTAGAAACGTAATCTTAGCTCAAGATTCCACTTGTTTATATAACATACACAGACAGTATAAATCTGTCCATTCTTTAAAGTATTAAACTGTAAGACGCTTAATTCAGATCTGGGGCAAGTAATGAACAAAGTCCAGAAACAGAGAAAAATATCAAGACAAGGTTCGAACCAAGCCTTGACGAAAAACAAGGCAAAGCTGCAAGCTGCTGCAAAAGCTGCTCATCTTGATGGATCACTAAACAATCAAACTGTGTCCAGATTTCAGTCGCTCAAATTCACAGTGAAAACATTACATTTTCTCATCACGGTAAGCTCTAACAATTAATTTCATTAAATTCCATTCAGTAGAGAATTACCAGTGCTCATTTATGAAACCGAAAATACATTGACAAAAAAGAAATAAGAATAAGTTTTAGAAAATAGTTGACTTAACAGATGTGTTTCAAATGAAGGATCTTGCAAAAGCAAGGTTATTTATATAAATGATTAAATTTTGATAGCTGCATTCCTCAGACGATGTTTTTGATGATACCTGTGTGGTTGTTCTGTCTTCTCTGCCGCCTCTTCAACTACGGCGATTGGAGTGAGGTCTACTCGGAATATTCCGTTGCCATCATAGGATCTCGTTCGCCCCTAGCCATTCATCTAGCAAGACATTTCAGGTTTTCAAACACACGTTTATGATGTAATTTTGCCATTTCAAGGATCAGAAGATTTCAGTAGAAGTCAAGATTATTCTGTTTAAATGACCAACAGTGTAACACTATTTGTCAATTAGGGGGCCAGGAGGATCTAAGAAAATCCAGAAATTTTACAGTATAACTTCCATTTCCAAATTTTTATAGAGAAAAGTTTTTTGGAGAGGGTTCACAAATTTTTACCAATCAGAAGCTAGCAAAGTTTATGATCCCCCAACCCCAAAATCCCTTTCTAACAAAAAATGCCTCCTAGCGGTCACTAACCAATCAGAAGCTAGCAAGCACTGTTTTTGAGCTTCTCATTGGTTTCATGACCCCTCCCCAAAAATACTATTCAATAACAAAACATGCCTCCTAGGAGTCACTAACCAATCAGAAGCTAGAGCCTAGAAAGTACTGTTTTTGAGCTTCTCATTAGTTTCATGACTCCTCCCCAAAAATACTATTCAATAACAAAATATGCCTCCTAGGAGGATGGGTTACACTGTGATAGGACTTGAAAGTAGACGTTACATGTGTGCCCCTCTAGCTTGGTCCCGAGCTTGTGACAAGTTTTACTGGCTACCTGACCCTCTCGACGTGAGTTAAGTTATCAGAATTCTATAGGACTTTAGCTTCAAATGTTCTAATTCAACTTATAAATTGGTTTCTAGATTTATCTTTGTATTAAGTTGCTACCAGAGTATTAGAGCTCGCTCCAACTATTTTTGCTTAATTCCTGTTCAACTCCGCTGATTCATATAACGGTGCATTGTCCAGCCGCCCACTGGTGCAGGATCGGATGTATACGTGGAGGCGCTGTGGGGAATACTTCTGGATCTGAAGCCAAACATGCTGATACCTCTCAACAGATTCACTAGCTCTGAGGATCAACAGGTCTATAATTTAGGCTTTCATCGTTATGTAACAAACAGTAGAACCTCTCTGACTCTATAGTAGGCACCACTTTAGTACGCACTTCTGTCGTTAACGCTTCTATATAGTCTATATTTTATAAGTATCTAGTCTTTACATCTAAACTTTTTTTTTATTCCTAAACCAGATCCCCAATTTTACCATGTCTAAAGGTTATCGACAAGATGAAGGAGATAACAGATTTACTAAGCATGGAGCCGATTGAGGTCCTCAAGCTGACGGATGTTCACACATTCTACACCCAAGCATCGGACTGCAACTGTAAAACGCCCCTTCACACGGTAAGCTTATCAGATAAAATCTGCTACTTTAAAACTTACATTCTTGCAATACTTGAATTAGAATATTTCTTATTCATGTCGATCAAAAATTCTTTGATACACGAATAATTAGTGTTCTTAGAGAACGAATTAAACTGAAATTCCTCTTCTAATTCTTGAGCGCCTTACGGGTTTGTTTTTTAGTTGATTGCAGACAAAGCAAAGATAGAGATAAAGGGATTCAACTTCGAGGACCACCCCTTTGTCTACCGAATATACAGTCAAAATATGTGGGGCGCTAAACTAGTGGATACTCCTAAAACCCCAAGAGACGTGAGTTATCATTCCTAAAGTTTATAGTTACAACTGCGAGTACTTAAAGATAAGTAAATTATTTCAACTTTTAATTTAATGTTTATAGTAGACGAGTAGTGTGCTACGTAACAAAGTGAGCTACTTTACACGTAGCACTAGCAGCATACCAGTCACTATATAAGTGACAGTACGTGACCCCCAATTTTACAGGTAAGCACACTGGTACAACACATCACTACACAAAACCCAGTGTTAAGGGTGGAGAGATTCAGCGAGCCGGTGGTTAATCTCTGTTCACTCTACGCCAACAGAAAAGCCATCGCTCACGTAATTATATATTACTTTATTTTAGCTATGAGACAAATTGTAGATTGGTAAATTTTTGATGGCAGCATTGGTAGCTCTGAAATTGGAATGAAAGTTAAAATTGAGTCAGAGCTTCCTTATCCTGGATTTATGCAACAACAATTTATATTTAAGTAATTGCTGAAATTCAACTTAAATCGTAAATTGATGAATTACTTTTTTGCCCCCAGGCGGTCAGTAAGCGAGAGAATGATCTTATCAGTACGGTATCTGACCGAAGCATTGTCCAGTGTGTAACTGAGTGGTCGGAGATCTTCGTGGAGAGGTACCACCTGGACATAGAGGGCTGGCTTTCCTTTGATTTCATGAAGGTATGGGAAATGAGCATCTCATCTACTTCCAAACAATTTTAGGGTCCTACCGTCCACGCAGTTTGTCAAAATTTGAACGACAAACCTGATTGATTTTTAATTTTAATAATCGATTATCCGGTATAATTATAGATTCAGGGTGGTATCCAATAAATTGTAAACCATGGATTTATTTCAGAGCAGTAAAGATGGACTGTGGTATACAATAAATTGTTAACCATGGATTTATTTCAGAGCAGTGAAGATGGATTGTGGTATCCAATAAACTGTAAACCGTGGATTTATTTCAGAGTAGTGAAGATGGACTGTGGTATCCAATAAACTGTAAACCGTGGGTGACCGAACCTTTCGCTCTCCTTCATAATGTTTCAAGTTATCTGATTGTGGTAATTTTTTTGTTATACGACAAAGCGGATATCAAGGCTTAAACAAAGCTAAAAAAGTTTAAAAGTTTAAAAAATGTTTAAACGAAAAAGCGATAATCAAGGTTTAAACCTAATTAATATAAGCATGATAAGATTATAAGGCTTTTCGATAGAGGTTGGGGACGATTACAATAGTACCTCTGTATAGCGCGGTTTTTGACATAAAATACTTTGGCCCTTAAAACAGAGGGGCCACGTTCTGAAGAGGACCACAGAGAAAACTTGTTTTACTTATGCTTCATTGCGATTTTATTATTGGAGAGGTAGTACTGTGTTGAGGCCTGAGACCATAGTTTATCGCATGCGCTAAAGCATTATTAACGATATTTGCTAATGGATCTTGTACAACTTTTAGCTAACAAATCTTCAATTGTATCGTCGTCAAACAGACAATCAACTGTCACTTACTTCTCCTTTTCTTAAGCTATGTAGCCTATTCTATTAGCAAATATCGTCGAAAATATTTAAAAGCGCATGGCATAAGGTTCACTCTCAGTAATAATAAAAACGGTTCGAGATATTTTTTTTCATGTTCATGTCGTGTAATTTCGTTTGATTCGGATGGCCGAAAATGTTCAAATTTAAATCAGACGGAATGACACAAACACAACATGCACCAGATAACCGTAGAAAAAGAAATCTGTAAGCATAGCAAAACATATTGTCATATTAATAAATTTATAATAATATTCGAATGATCTGATGACACACAGCTGCAGTACTGACTCCCAACCTACCCAGGGTATAGAGCTGACTACTAGAGGGAGGGAGGAGGTGGAGGCAGTCACACCGGGACCAGACTGTCACGTGAAGTGCTCCGGACAAGACCTGATTACCGCCTTCAGGAAGCCCTACCGGCTCGTCCCCGACCTTTTTAGGCTACTTTCTCGCATTACTCACACGGACATCCTCTTCATGAGGTCGGACCCTTTCCCGTTTTTTGCGACATACTTCGTGGACTTGCCGATGCAATTGTGGCTGTATTGGAGAACAGGCAGACTTTGGGAAAAGATAGATTATTTCAACAACACAATTCGATAGCAAACATTGAACTTGAAGTACAGTTAGTATATTAGGAAATAATTTCAGTCTTAAATCTCGTTTACTCATTATATTCTTGACTGTTTTTTATCAATTTCTCTCTGTTTGGTCCGTCAAATTCGGGCGCTGACGTCTTTAGCGGGAAGTTTTAATGCAATTCTTAGCAATTAAGCAATTAATAGCAAATTGCTTTAAAGATTAATTTTTCCAATAAAATATGTTAACTTTTGTGTTTCTTTAGCACTGTATGAGTAAAACTTAAGATATGGGACGTTAGAACTGATCACTTAGCTACAGTATAGCACGCTTTAATAGGGTACAGTAGGTATATGAACGTAACCACGGCATAGATTACACAGTGAAACTATCAGCCGTGAGATCCCAGCTCAAGATGAATATAAGAACGTTGGAAGGCTGGACCCATTCTTACAATTCTGAATTCTAAAATCAATTTGATCAGGATGACGTGTACATATAGCTATCAATAACATGGGCGCCTATTTTTCAAAATTAAGCCATATTCGGGTCAAATTTGAGAGGCCCGGCCGTAAATCGAAGTTTTGGTGTACTCACCACGGTCTTTACCATTTCGCTCAACCATCTTAACTGTCGTTGAACACGAGGACGGAGGATCCACAAATTGTAACGAAAAGTGAACACTTAAATCTTTGTAATGTCATCCTTATTCGTTGCGCAAGTAGATTGACCAAATGGACAAAGTTTTTTAAGCTAGCGAGCTGTAGATTCTCACTCAGTACTATGACTGGCAACAGCCCTAATTCTTATATACATGACTTTTGAGGACGAGAATAAGAGTCCTGACATCTTTGTTCTAACGTGAGTGTTGCTGGTCTCCACAATCTTATAGTACACTTTAATCCTATGCAATTCTACCATCAATTTCAATTTTGAGCACTTAAGCAGCCTGAACAAACTTTGTCTGCATTTTGGTCATTGATATCATTGCACGTAATTCTGTATCATTTGATGAAAGTTTCAAATCAAATCAAACCAGGCAATTCAAATTGTTCAGCGCCCTCCAAAACATATGAGCATATGGGTATAAACGATCAAATGTATCAATAATTTTCTTCCAAAAATTGGAAAAATTCCATTGTTAGAGTTCTCGGAAGATAATGAGACCATCTGTTACCAATTGTCTTATAAATAGACTATACAACCGCATATGCCGCACTAGCATTTAGAGATTTTTTCCTTTCAACCTATGTTTTCCTTTCAATTAATTATGCACGGTATACTATGTGTCAGGTTATCTAGAACTTCGCTAGGTGATCTAGAACTTTGCAAGGTTATCTAGCGCATCTATTATGGTGATAAAAAGAACATTAACAACAATTTAGAGTATCGACCAATGCGTTGACGTGTATCAGCTTTAACATTGCGGAATATTAGTAAGGTGTGTCAGAGTGCATTATCAAGATGCCACAATTCTTTTGGCATTTAAATTAAAAATTTATAACCGCCTATGACGAAGTCTTCTAACGAATTGGAACCTCTATAAGTTGCCGATCAAGGCAAAACGACGGATTTAGAATCAGATGACGCACTTGTGTCAACCGTTTATATGAAATGGAAGTAAAGGCTACTTATTGGAGTGATGGGTAAGCGCTATGATTCATCTACAACGCATTTGTCGCGGTAACACCCGACTCTCGCGGTCTCGCAGGTCGGAGCTGAACGTTTCGTTAGAACGATAGACGGATATAATATCTTCCACAAAGCATTATACTTAGCTATACTAGATAGGTTTCATGATGTAAACTGAAAATATGGTTTAAGTGGTACAATAGTGCGCTGATATGTTTTGTATATCAGTGGTAACAACAACGACGATCAACACTAACTAACAGTGAGAATTACAATTGCAAAAGGCATCGTGAAGAATGTTAGTGCTGTGTGAAGAGACTCTGGAGAGATGCCAAGTCGTTGATTTCTTCTGTAGACTTGAAAATGCGTTTTTAGGAAACTTTTCATCAAATATTTCGAACTGACACGTTCATATTTATTTACTGAAATGTAAATAGGTAAATCAATAAAATTCCACGCCCCAAAACAAATTTGCGTTCGAGTAAGAAACGCCACAATCTTATATAGGAAACGTCACAATCTTATATAGGAAACGTCTCTATAGGACTTTGCTGTAGGGTTGTTGGCAGACAATCCTACAGCGAAGTGCTCATCCTATAAAGACATGCCACTAACAAAACACTATAACAGCCACCACCCGGCCAGTGACCATCCGAGACTGGAACTCAAAATCATCCAACACGCATCAACAACCAAAGATAGGAAAATTAAGGAGGCAAGGGTGATTTTTTAAAACAGGCCTGACCTCAATAATCGCAAGGAACAATCAGAACTTAAAAAACATTTGGTGTAATTTACAGTTTAGGCAGTCGCTTTTATACTGCCCAGATGCACGACATTTTTCTGTTATCCCATTATTTGATTACCCGTTATTCAGTTGACGACAAGAATAAGATAAACGGCTGGAACATTACTTAAGTGGTGACGTTTCCCCACCTAAGATTGTGACGTTTCCTTTCTAAGATTTTGACGTTTCTTACTCGAACGCAAATTTGTTTTGGGGCGTGGAATTTCATTGACTTACCTATTTACATTTCAGTAAATGAATATAAACGTGTCAGAGAAACGTGTCGAAATATCTAATGAAAAGTTTCCTAAAAACGCATTTTCAAGTCTACAGAGAAAATCAACAAAGTTACTAAATTTGAAGAATGAGACTTAAAAACTAGTTGCTGCTAGCAGTAGAAGTGGATAATGTGTGGGAACATATTAATAAGTCACTCGGTTGCAAATAAAACTGATCTGTAATATTTTAAATTGTCTTCTTCATGTTTTATCACATTGAATATAGAAAAAAACATAATTTAAGGAACAAGGAACGCACGCACGCACGCACGCACGCACACAGACAGTACAGACACAGACACAGACACAGACACAGACACACACAGACACACACACACACACACACACACCTTCAAGAGGCTTAGAGGTCAAGGGTTAAGTCAGGAATGACGAAAATAACGGCTTGCACGACAAAAAGAATGTTCATCTTATTTTGGACTGAACATCTTGGTGCACGTCAAGATTGTAGTTTGCTTCACGATTTCTCGCACAAATCAAGCAAATGGTAATTTGTCAGCTAAGATTTTTATACGGGAGATTTCGATTGGTTGCAATATTAAATTTTATTTTGTTTCATGACTGGCCGTATATGCTTATATGCAAACCGTGTCAACATATCAATATCTTATCATTTGTTCACTTTCTATTTCCTATAACTATTTTAACATAGTTTATAAAGAAATTGGAAATCGATTGTTAAATCAATGTTACTTTTAAAATTAATATTTGTTCGATGTAACGGAACCAACGACTACCGTCTAAACTTCTACTACTAGATAACAGAAATTAACAAGCTCTGTCCACAATGATAAGTTTCTTTAGACCTAGTGTTTGTTACGGAGTATGAACATCATTCTTTTTTTGCTGATGGTTTCATTGTTACAAAAGGCAGGACGATAACAGCTGACCAGGTTTGGTTCTGGCTATATAACGTTTTTAGGGACGATAATCGAAACGGTGGCCGACGTCCTGCCCCAGGACATCGGGCCCAGGAAAGTTGTACCACAGAGATTTAATTGCCCCAGTGACGCCATCCTCCACAACGGACAACTTCGTTAGGGTTACAGTTAGGGCTAGGGCCTAGGGCAAAATCAGAAAATCTCTCTGGCAAAATATTCTGAGGCAGGACGACGGGAATCATCAAAACGTATGAGTCACTTTTGAGCTGAAATATGGTCCACGATATAACCCCTCTCGTCGACGGTTAACGCCACTTCTTTAAGACCATGATTATAGATATTTTATCAATTCTTAAACTAAACACTAATTAAATAGAGGTTTCTTTAAAAGTTCAATGTTTGACTAGTTTGATTTAAATTAGGTTAATTTAAATCAGCCCGACGAGGCATCACTGTTATAGAGTTATAGGGGTTCAACCAAAACTGGAAGTTGATACCCGGAAAATTAGGTTTTTGTTTTAACATGAGTGATGAAGTGGCCACATTGGGTATTCTATTTCTAAATTTATTGGCAAATTATAACTGCTGTCAAGTCCTTTTTAAAGTTTTCGAATAATAAAAATAAACTTTTGTTAACTCTTCGGGCCGTACATAATTGATATTTTAATAACTTATACTTTTGATTCAGTGCGTACCTAATACTTTATTAGGAAACTGAACGTAATAGTACGGAAACGCGATCTACTATCATTTCCCAAAATTTTTCATAGATTTTTTTTTATCGTAGAACCAAAAATCAATGTTCATCACAGTAGAGAAAAGTATTTCCCGATTAGCTACCATAAACTTAACCAAAAAAACCTATGTTGAACATGATATGCAAACTAATTTCTTCTCGCAACTATTGTTAAGGAACGTGACTAGAATTTTCTTCTTAGGGGTAGCTCGCATAGCGGGGCCTTAGCAAAGTTCCAAATGTAAAATTTGCTGTTGTGTTCGTTTTTCTTTTCTAAATTAATTTTTTACTCGGTCTAGAGAAGAATCGAGCATAAGCGTCATCCTTAAATTTTGTTTACATCAGAACTGTTCTTTTTCGTAGTGTTACTATAGGGTTGTACCCCTCCTGCTTCATACGTTAAAGGTTGGGCAACCTCCCCTTATGTTTTAAATCACGCGAAGCCAGTGGTGTGACGTAGGAGATCAAGGTAGGTATTATGAAGGAGCATGTGACTCGAGACCACGCCGCACGATAATGCCCCTAGTGGAACTTAGTCCAAGCATGAAGTCTCTATATGGTAAGATTACCTATTCACTTTCCCATTATATCAATACGTGAGTGCATAGCAATTATCCGCCTGTCTAAGAGATACGACGGTTATATGAACGACGGTGGAAGTTTAGGTCTTCAATTCCAAATTGTTCAATTCTTTATAGTGTCACGAAAATCTTGTGTAGTCGTATTGTCTTAATGTCTGTGCTCTTATAAGAGTTCCCATTTTTGTAAGCTGTGGCAGTTAGTAAATCCACTCATAAACAACCATTTAAAGACTTTAAAAGGTTCAATCCACAGCGCTATTTTGCGAGCCACCAAAAGTTTAAATGATTCAACGAATCATTACGCCCTGAATTTACTAACACTAGCCTATATAGCTGGATCACAGGTCCGTCGACATAACGAGCCGTTACGTGCTATTTCGTTTATTTTCCTTGTTGACCTGCTTGCTCTATGGCTTACTTCCCTTAGCTTGTCTAACTGCCTGCTTGCTCTATGGCTTACTTCCCTTAGCTTGTCTAACTGGCTGCTTGCTCCATGGCTTAATTACCTTAGCTTGTCTACCTGCCTGCTTGCTCTATGGCTTACTTCCGTCAGTTTGTCTAACTGCCTGCTTGCTCTATGGCTTACTTCCGTCAGTTTGTCTAACTGCCTGCTTGCTCTATGGCTTACTTTCTTAGCTTGTTTACCTGCCTGCTTGCTCCATGGCTTATTTCCCTTAGCTTGTCTAACTGCCTGC
>JH153403.1:81695-105750 GCA_000226015.1 Mnemiopsis leidyi
CCAATCACAGAGCGAGTAAGAAAAGCAAGATGGACTTTTTTTGGTACATGTTCTTCGAATGGATGACAACTGTCCACCAGTTTTAGCACTGAGATTTGCCGTAACATCTGGTGATTTTTACTGTGGAAGACGTGGCAGACCACGCATTAACTTATTAAGTACAATTCAAGATGATTTAAAAGAATTTAATATCAATCTTAAATCAGTAGAGGATCTAGAAATGATCCGTATGATTGCCAGAAATAGATCTGAGTGGAGAAATATGTTTAATTTCAGGCCTTTTTAGTTTGTTTAAGTTTAAACTGAGCTTTTTGAACTCGTTTTTAAAAGAGTTCTAGGTTTATTGATTTAAATGTCTTCATGCAGGACTGATTAGCTCTTTGGGAAGTCCACTGGAATATCTTAGAGTTAGATTACAGTGTTATATATATATAGTGATATTTGCTGGGCTCCTTGGGAGATAAGTGAACATAAGCATCTACAGGTTGTATAGCTCCCATCCAGCTTTTTCAATGTTTCTGCTGTACCCAAAACTTGTTTTAACAAAAGTCTGAAGTCTGAACTGCCATATTTTACTTTAAGTAGTGTCTTACTATCGGATTCCTGTTTGAAAACACCCAGACAATTTGGACACAGAACTTGATGCATATTTAAGTTTTTATCTACAAATTAAACTGCAGATTCCAAGATTCTGAAGGAGTTTAGACCTTCTAGGAGTATCTCAGGTATAACCTATCAAATTTTCCAACTGACAGAAATATTCTAGTTAATAATCAGTATCACGAGTCTCAAAATTATACCAAAAATCTAAAAAACAAAATGGAAAATACAGAACAAACACAAAATATTTGATGTCACCTCACTTTGCTCCTTAATAAAATTGTTTAAAAGTTTTAACAATTTTTAAATATCTATTTATGAATTTGAATAAAGTACGAAATGAGGATGCCACCTCACTTTTCTCCTTAACGTTAATAAACATTAACAAATTTTAAAGATCTCTTTATGAATTCATCATATATGATGAATTCATAGAGAGATCTTTAGAAATTGGAGAAATTTTAAAATAAATTCAATTAAAACTTTTTTAATGTAAATAAAAATTTTTAAAAGTTTTACCAAATTTTAAAGATTTTATGAATTCATCATATATGATGAATTCATAGAAATCTTTAAAAATAGTCGAAACTTTAAAATAATTTCAATTAAAACTTTTTAACGTTAATAAAAATTTTTAAAATTTTAAAAGTCTTACAAAAGATCACTTCATGAATTCATATATGATGAATTCATAGAGAGATCCTTAAATATTGGTGGAACTTTAAAATAATTTCAATAAAAACTTTTTAATGATTAAAACTTTTAAATAATGTCATCTAAATAATTTTATTACATACATATATGTATGTAGTAAATTTTGAGTAGCCCAAAATAATGAGAACAATAATTGAAATTTGAACGAAGATTCCTGCTTCATACGTTAAAGGTTGGGCAACTTCCCCTTATGTTTTGAATCACGCGTAGCCAGTGGTGTGACGTAGGTGATCAGATCAAGGTAGGTATAATGAAGGAGCATGTGACTTGAGACCACGCCGCACGATAATGCCCCTAGTGGAACTTAGTCCAAGCATGAATTCTTTTTAAGGTAAGATTACCGATTACCTATTCACTTTCCCATTTTATTATAATATGTGAGTGCGTTGCAATTATCTGCCTGTCTAAGAGATACGGTGCTCATATAAAAGACGCTGGAAGTTGAGGTGTTCAATTCCAATTTGTTCAATTCTATCTAATGTCACGAAAATCTGGTGTTACCGTGTTGTCAGTGGCTCTGATATTTTAAAGGATTTCCATTTTTTTGTTAACTGTGGAGGCTAGTAACTCCGCTCATAAACAACCATTTAAATACTTTAAAAGGTTCAATTCACAGTGCTATTTTGGAGCCACTCAAAGTTTAAATGATTCCACGAATAATTACGCCCTGAATAGTGAATACGAAAAGTAGCCTTTAAAGCTGGATCACAGGTCCACCGACATAGCAAGCTTGCTCTATGGCTTACTTGTCTCGATTAGCTTTATACTTGACATGAAGCTTTTGTTCTTACTTTAGTACCTAATCTTTTGTCTCCCTTTAAAATAAAAAAATAAATAAAATAATCATTATCAAATTCGCTTCAAACTTTTTACCAAATATCGTGAAGCTGCGCTTTTTAAATTGTTGAAGTAACTGTCAAAACCCTTCACATAATATTTTGATGTTTCTAGTTTGTAGTGGACCTCAAGTGAAAACGGATCAAAAAATCATTATAGAAAACAAAGATTGATCTGAACTAAAAGCAATAAAATTGAAAAAATAAAAATAAAAAATTGAAAAAAATAAAAATAAAAATTTAAATTTTTCGATTAAAAAAATTCATGTAAAAATTATTGAAGAAAGTTTAAATTGATCTGATCAAAAGCAATAAAAAATTTTTAAAAATTAAAATTAAAAACTGAAAAAATAAAATAAAAATGAAAATGAAAATTTAATTTTTTAGATTTAAAATAATTCATGTAAAAATTTTTACAAAAAATAAAGATTGATCTGAACAAAAAGCAATAAAAATTCGAAAAATCAAAATTTAAAAACTCGAAAAAAAAATGAAAACAAAAATTCAATCTTTAGAGAAGTTCTGTGTAATTTGTATTATTTTGGTTATTTGATTTTGGGTAAATTAATTTATTGTTCATTGTTTGTAAATTTGACTGAGGCGACATGATGGGTTAAACCTTCATGTCGAAACATTATTGTATCCCCACAAATGATGCATTAGTCAATTGTATAAAAACAAACTTATGTATTATCATCATTTTTTAAAAACCATTCAGCACTCCTAATGTAGTATGTCCTCCTGCGAAATCCCCGGGACGGTCTTCTAGAAATAGAATTCAATAATAGTGTACATCATCTTTGTTTCGTATATTTATAAGTTCTGTATTTGGAGAGAAGTAAGAAAAACATAAAACTTGATAGTTCTACAAAGCGAGCATTAGAAATGGCCAAAGAGGAAGACGCATCTAGCTGGTTGACCACGCTTCGTCGCTTCCTTTAGATTGGTTAGGCTATACCTCAAACCGACAAGAATTTAGAGACAGTATAGCCCTGCGCTACAACTGGAAAATCAAGGACATGCCAACACATTGTGGATGTGGGAATGAAGATAAAATCGATCATTCGTTAAGCTGTAAGAAAGGGGGTTATGTTATCCTGCGACATAGTTAAGTCTGCTACGATGTGCAGATTGAGCCAAGATTAATTCCCATAGCTAAGCACAATGAAGAAGTGTACGATACAGCTAGGGAAAATAAAGCTGAAAATGCAAGGTTCGACGTAGTGGCTATGGGGTTTGGTCGCAGTTTGATAGGTCCTTTGTTGATATAAGGGTTACTCACCTGAATTGCTCATCAAACAGCGACAAAACTCTCCAAGAAATATACAACAAGCACGAGAAGGAAAAAAGGACTTGTACGAATCACGGATAATACACGTGGAGCGGGGGAATTTTACACCATTAGTATTTTCGACAAGTGGAGGAATAGCTCCTGGGTGTCTAAGGTTTTTTAAAAGATTGTCAATGTCAATGATGATAGCTGAAAAAGGGAGAGACTTATCAGCATGTTGATACATTTGTAAGAACACGGATACAATTTGCCCTTCTTCAATCAACGCTTAAATCAATTAGTGGATTTAAGGTAAAAGTGAACATTAAGAAAGAGCCAGTTGACGAAATAAATTTCAATTTAAGTCCAACAATTCGTGTAGCGATATAAACTTTTTAATAATTATTGCATGTATCTATTTACTGTTTTCTTCTCCATTTAAAGCTGGATAACGGCCCAGCGACTACAAAAAATGGAACGAGCAATAATTTTTTGTATAAATGTTAAAAAATGGTTTTAAGTTGGGAGGGGATCCTTTTACAGGCTGTTTTAGGCCAAATTTCGAGCAAGCTCGACCCCCAAAGGTTCGCACTGATTGCTAACAGGTGTGTTATGTTGTTTGGCCGATTAATCAACCAGGCTACATGATGTGAATTGTGTACGGAGCCGGTAGCTCAAGTAGAGCACTCATCTCTAGACAATGCATAGGTTGTCGGATCATACAGTGCCAGTCCATGTATTTTCTGAATCGACCATCAGTGGAAATCATGTCCGTTCAAATATCTATTATATGTAAGAAGTTGGTATATAAGATAGTAAAGTTCACTGAATTGGCCTGATAGGTGTAACTGGGTTATTATCATTGGTGAGTGCAAGCGCTCGTTCCAAATGTTATCTTCATTGAAAGATCTACCCTGATGGGCTTGCGAAATGACGGTTCCGTAATTTAGCCTTCAAATCTAGTGTGCTTACAAATATATTTCTAAGCACCGCCTCAGCCTATTAATATGGTTCACATTATCATTCTTGGATGAATACTTTTTAAGAATACTGACGATTGGTTATATTGAGGCCAGGTCGGTTATATTCAATTTATATTAGAGGTTCAATAAAATTAGGGTTGCCCGAAAATTGATATCGGCTTGATCCATCCGATGAATATCTTATCCTCAATCTTTTTCAATCATTGACTGGCAAAGCCATCTCCATGAGTGCAATTCGCATCCGAATGAAATACTGAATAGATGGTGATGATTGCATAGCAAAAGTAGGTAGTAGTCAAAATTATTTTTCATACCCATCAAATTTTTACCAACCCTAGGGAAAAACGATTTTTCTGCTAATTTGATTTGGGCCCAAATAAAAATACGGCAAAAAAGACACTAGTCGGTCTAACTTTTATTCTAGCTCTAAGCTACAATTTAACATTTTTAGGCAATCAAGGCTCCAGATATTATCTTATTATGGTATAATATTCGAACCCCGAACCTTCACCATAGGATTAGCCCACTAGAATGTCGGTAAAACTTTTATTCTAGCCTATATGGAACAAGCATAGATCTGATAACACCATATGTAGCTCTTGACAAAAACTTATTTGACTCCTCAAGTCATCTGGCAAGCCTTTGTATTTTAACAACCTAACAATGAAATTACAAATGAGATCACACTTATCTCTTTACTTAATAATATTATAGACATGAGTTCAACAGTGCAGTGTTTTTGTTATTCTCTTCTTGACTCGATTGAAAGACAAAGGATTTAATAGAAATTAGGATGAATTTCCATTAAATACTTTGTTTTTCAATCAAGTCAAGAAGAGAACAACAAATCACCCTGTTGAACATAGCTTCTGAAGCGACTCATAATAAATTATCCGATCATTCAGTACTTAAAATTTTAGGTATAAATTTAGATTTCGTTTCATTTACCATGTTTGATTATAAAATAATGAAATTATAAAAATTGTGTCCTGTCAAAGTTTAAATTTACCATTTGCGGGCAGTAAGGCGTTGTGTGTGTTTCTGTTATTATGATTATTGTCATTACTAATTAGTTTACATTGGCTGGTTCCCACCTATGGCTGATTCACCAATAAGCGCTTAATTCTAAACAGAGCCACAGTTTGAAATTCTTAGAAAAAACTAGCCACGGATATATTGCAAAAGAACCGTGAGTAGAAAACGTGACTGGAATAGTGCAGGACTCTCGTCTCTCGCCTCGCGTGGGCAGCTGGCATTTAAACATACAATGAAACTTTAATGTACAATCATAATAAACAAAAATCGTTTACGCAATTTTTAAATAAACTTGTATACAGTTCAGCCAAAGTTATTTCATCCATTTTTATGTCACGTCACTACTTGCGGAAGAAATGCTGGTTTATATTTTTGCACAAGCACTTAAACTTATGGCTTTATTAATTGTTGGCCCACAGTTATATCATTATTGTGTTCTACTTCAGCTCTCAAATAAAAGTAAGCAGCAGATCTAACCAGGCTGCAGTAATATATGATTAGGTCGTGATGTTAATCGTGATGTTAATTGTTAATCGTGATGTTAATCATGATCAATCTTTAACCCTACTGCATTCTTCTTAGGTCCCATAAGTTTACAGCTATGCAGATGAAACGACAAAACAGGTCCTCTTCGGGTACAGACATACCATATGGCACCCGCTACCCTCACCTTACCTACGGGTTTCAGTCGGAAGTACTTCTAAGACCACCCCAGTACCAACCACACACATCCGATCACTTCTATCGACCTTTGGCACAAGTGTTGTACAAACCCACCCCGACATATCATTCACCGAGGCTGTTCTTGCCGGTTCTTCACCAGAGAGCCACTCCCCCTCTTCACTTTCCCGTATACCACCACGACCCACAGGTATGTTGTGTATTTTTCTGTCTTTGTCATTGCCACTAAAGTACATTTGATCATACGGCGTGTAGGAGAGCTTGTGCTCGTGAATCCTTGAAGGAAACTCTGATTTCTAATTTCTGACAGGTTGTATGAAGTAAGCAACAACTTGGTTATTGTCCGCCGGGTATTTAGCTAGCGCTACTTTACTAATGGCAGTACTTAGCACATTAGTAAAAGTTACAATCTCTTAGATGCTGATGGACTACAGACACGTTCGAGCATCACCCATGCTAAGAGGACCACCAAAACCAATGCTGGACGGAACACTTACGCTCCAAGACGTTGTCGAATTCCTAAGACTATGCATCTATAATGAAACCAAACAGGTACATTCAACAGCTTTTTTTAAAGTGAATAAGCCCCTACGCATGGTAACTTCGTTTCATAAGTTACTATTACATGGAATGAATGAATTGGTAAAGCAAAAACTAGTATACATCGGGTGAAACAGTCATTTTCCGATTCCCTACGTGCAAATATTAGAAAGAATAACATACGCCAACAAGCATTGATTAATAAGAGGTTGATCTCGCCCTTATCAAAGAGGTGTGTTAGTTAAAGTGATCTTGAAGATTTATTTTTCAGGAAGTGACGTGTCCAGTGTGTTGCAAAAAATATAAAAGCAAAGTATGTCTCACCAAGCACCTGTGGGAGCACACCATTTACTGGTCTCAGTTTCAAGTAAGCTTCTTCATTTTTGTAATTCGAACTTCATACAAATGTACATTTTTCATCTCCATTGCAAGGAAACTCCCATCATTCCTTCTATTTGAATTTGGATATTTATAGGATACAGAGGAAAACCGTATGTATACGATATGACATAAGACTTAGGACTAGCCACTCCCTTAGACAGTATGAATCATGTCCTTAAATAGAACCGCAAATCGTCCCACATGCCATATTATGTGACTGGTGTTGCAGACATTCGGTTTGCAGCGCCACAGATGACAATTAATACAGTCGCTCAACATTACGGAATTACCTAACAAGCTAACAATTGGCAATTCGCCAATTACTATGTATGCTATCATGTTTTACCCTGTAACCTGCATTTAAAGAATTGATTAAATCACGGGCGCTTGCCAATGCCTTAAGGCTTCATCATCATATCACTGCAATAAGCAATTAATGACAATAGAAATACGTTGATCAATGGCTGTTTAAAATCTAGTAAGGCATAATTTGTACAGCCCTTGAAAACCTGCAAGTCTAGCCATTCACTGCTCTCAAGACTTTAACTGGGCGGAATTGGAACTTCATCAAGCCCACATAAACAGCCACTTAGCGATTGACGTCAGAGGGGTAGTTAGGTCATGAAGGGTTCTTCAAATATTGTAAGGCAATGACAAACGGCATCGATTCGCACAGGTTAAAATTTCACATTGAACCAATTCAATCTCAGTAAACCACCGTCTAGATAGATATTATATTCCCGGATTGTAAGCAATATTCATATTGAACTGAAATCTACATGAACAAGCCAATCTAAATTAACTGGGTAACCATAAAACGTTTAAAACACCATACTTTTCATTCGTTTTCAATTTTGACAAACAATTATAGTCGATGCTGGTCTAAGTTTTATTTATCTTTAACTAAAGAATTTACTATTTCTACCCATATTTTGCATATCAGGAAATTCTAATACAATGTCCTCAGGGGATGAAGAATCACGAACGAGTGCTCTGTATACAGACAGCACTGATATTATCAAAGAATCCGTACTCCTCCATCCTGGTGACAGCGCCATGCAAAAAGAAACAAAAAGACAGACCAGTAAGCCTCCGCCACATTGATATACAATAAGTATCTTTTAACTTTTCCTTTTTGATCCATATGAGTAAGAATTTACAATTACAGTATTACGATAAGAAATGGCGATGAAATACAATTCCCAGATTCTTAAATATCAGGTTAAACACCAATCCATGTGCAGCGTTATACAACGCAATCCATGATAAGAAAAGAAACTATTTGTTGGTCTAATATTTGCACACAATGATAAATGATAATCCGGCCCAAAATGAAATTAAGTAACGAAATTTTGTCTTAGTTTGATCAATCACTGATCCAGTCTCCAATTGCAATAAACGGGAAAGGGTATTGCACATGGCGGAGTGCCGGAGTATCGAGCAATATCATTTTTCTTGCTCTCAAATACATCTTTTAGTGAAATGAGGACAATCATCATAGACCTTTCCAAGGTATCCTGGTCTCTTATTTAAGTCAATATCTCAGGAATGTCAACGTAAATTATAAGTATCTCCTCCGGTTCGCAATGGTTTTAGTACAATTGGTTATTTATCAGAATTTTTCTCATTAACAGTTACATCTCAGAGTGAAGTCTCCATGCCTCAAGATAGTGATTATATTCATGAGAAAAATATATCCGGTTCGCCGGTGCCAGGCACTCAGTATCGATTGGTGAGTTAGGCTCATCCATGTCGCGATTGCAGCATTATAGTTGCAAGTTTTCACATCCACGAAAATGTTCTGACCGATTGATTGGTTGAAAAGAAATCGAATACATATTCACAAAATGACCCAAAAAGTAATTTTAGCCGATCTTTGGGTCCTTTGCTTTTCGTGGGTTGACCACTTAATCAAACGCCCGTTACGCTGCGTTGTGCTTTTCGATTTAGTTTTTATTATCAATGTCTAGTGGCAAGGCCCGGAACTGTATGTTATACTCATTCGCTATAAATTAACTAAATCCTCTTGGCAATGTGAGCTATTAACAATTTTACAAAAAGTCCACGACCACGGTTTTATGTTGTTACTAACGGCTGTATTTGTATTACCTTATACTCCGATAACATCCCCAAATCATACCACCGATTCGAACGAAATTTTTGAAGGATCAGCTTAGTTCAATAAAATGATTGAAATTAAAATGACATTGTTAAGATTTAAAACTCCAAGTACAACGATAAAACAAAAGGCCTAGTAAATTAACACGAATTTTGTTGAGCAGTATAGCAAATCACACATGATCATGGCATATGTAACCATATTTTTGACACTTGAAGAGCATTTTCATTATCTCCAGACCATTGAGAGGTGCGAGAACAAATCTCCTCCTAATGAGGATAAAAGATCTCGAGACAATTTGTCCAGAAGCTTCACAGGGCAGGAAAATCGAAGTAACTCGCCCTCTTATCTGTCTTCAAACTCTGTTGAGGTGAAGATGACTAAAAACTTTTTGCATGCTTAACCATTCTTTTATTCAATTGCCCAGGTATCCTGAAACAGAGGTGACCGTATTTTTGAATTTCATGGGATGTACGTAAGTAAGGGTCATGAAGTCAATTGGAGGACGAAGGTTGGAAAACATTTTCAACCTTTTGAAATTCAAGAACTTGGGAGCTGATGAAATCAAATTTTTAATAAATTCACATTACTTAGTGTGTATTTAAATAGTTGACTTTCATCAGAAGCCTCATCTCAATATGACGACTTATACTTATAGCTTCTGCTCCCGAGTAGAATAGATGAAATGCATTAACACTTAATCAAAGCAGTTGCTAAATTTTGATCATGGAGCATATATTACTTTGTTAAGACCAGCATAGCAGAAATGATTTTTTCGTAAATGTTTTGAAATGAATCGGCCCACTTTCATTAAACAACAAATTGAACACATTGGTTCCCAAACGTAAGTAGTTTTATGTGGTGTTAGGAACAACGAAAGCGTTTTCATTTCCTTGGCTTTTGAATACTTTGATTTGTTTTTCTTTAATCTGATTTCACATGATGCCTCGATATTGTTTGCAATTAAGTGAAACTAACTGACTGACCTAATCAGAAAACTTAGAGCTGGCCTTCACCAGTTCCATGTGCTGAAATGATGGCGATAAATAAGATCTCTACAGTATGGAGTGTAAAGGTAAGCCTTCAGCTTAGTCGCCTGATCGAGGTAATCTAAGTCAGAAGCCGTTTGATGTTGTCGAGACCTTTTCCACTGGGTAACTAGGATTTTTATCACATATTTTTATTTCTATAGAGCTTGCCCTTTTTATTCAATTTCTCGTTACAGTTAGCGTTATCAATGTTAAATGTTGTTCAACATGTCGCTTTTAAGATAACAATTCTGTTGAAAGAGTTGACAATTGATAAATTGGATGCTTTGATGTGAATAACCAGTATTCAATCACCATTCATAATCATATAACCATATGATACATATATGAATTCGTCGTTTTATTTAAACATAATATGGCGATATATTGATTCTTCCGTTCTCGTTTTCATCAAAGCATTATCGGCTAAACACCTTAAGGTGTATCCTTATTTCAGTCAGTTTCGAGCAACCTTATTCTTCTAATCAAATCCCAGCTTATCCCTCAACCTGAAAGCATAAGAAAACGGCTTACATGAAAAGACAACCACACAGTTACCCATAACTTTGTATTAAGTGTTTTAGATGGTTATGCAGCGTTTCAGCAAATGTTTGTTGAATGTTTATAAATCCAATATTCGACCTTATCCTTCGTTTTATTAAGCTGATTGAATGTTTTTCATCTTCTTCTTTTAAATCTTGTCGCTGTTTTTGGCTCAAGCTTGAACAAATATTTGTGGCAAAAACAATTATTAGATCGCTTTTTTCTTTTGGCAGTTGCAGTGTCTCAGTGTATTTTTCGTCAGTCATAAGTAATAACGTCTTAAAATTGCATTTGCGGCAAGTGGAACATTTGGCTAATTTTCTTACTTTGTGTAATGTCTTAAACAGAGTTTTGAATTTCAATGGGACAAAGCTGAACAGTTGCAAGATGTACGTTTGAGAATTGGACATGATTTTTTTGAAATTGATTTTGGGGTTTGTTAATAAGCTTAAGTTGTCCTAACACCCCATAGAACTAACCTCGTTAGGAAAATGTTTCAATTTGTTCTTTTACTTATTTTTATAGTGCCTACTCCATTTTTGGCTGTGCAACTAGTACTTTATGATAGTCTTTAACTTAGGTCATTAACTTTGGCTGAGTTATGATGGTTACTTTAAATTTTTGCTCTAAGACCATGATCAGTTTTGTCTACTGTTTCAATAAGCTGGTCAAAGGCAGTCCATTGGCGAATGCTATAGGCATTTTTTACCTCGATGAGTGTCAAATTTCCCATGTACCACATAAAGCTGAATAAAATATCGTATGGAACAATTGTGTCCATTTTTACGTTACAATGGAGTGAAAAAATGCCTAAAGTTGAGCTTCAATGGACTACCAGGTTCCATGAACATAAATTAACATTTCTTTTTTAAGGATTTTCTTCACTTCACATCGACAATCAATGAAGCTGCGAGACATTCTTCTAATCTTCATTCCTCTCCAAAACTAAAAAGGAAGCGTACAACATCTCCAAATCAATATGGTGATTACTTCAATGTGTATTATGGATGAATCAATCATGAAGAAAAATTGATAGGGCCGATTAAGCTTAAAGTTCTCAAATTATGGATAACTACCTTATGATGCAATTTGTAAATGCCACATTCTTGTTTTTAACTAGACTTTTCGTCGCATGCCAATTCAACTTCTAACAAACGTATTTCAGATCACGAAAAAGAAACACCCATTCTGAGATACAGAAATCCCCAACAAGCATGGTTTAAAACCATTACTCCTCCGAGACTATGCCCACGAAACTTCTCTACGAACAACAGAGCCCGTCTTCCCAGCACATACCGTCCCCAAGGCAAAGCTAAGTTTGGAACAGTCCTGATGAATCCATACAACAGAAGTCGGCTAATGTCGCAATTCGGTCGCGGTAGATTGAGTGGACAATGTAAGGGAAGAACAAAAGATAACCAAGAATGCAGAGGGTCACATGAAAGCAGTGGTTCACAAGAGCAATATGATAGCAATGGTTCACAAGAACAATATGACAGCAATGGTTCACAAGAGCAATATGACAGCAATGGTTCACAAGAGCAATATGACAGCAATGGTTCACAAGAGCAATATGGAAACAACGGCACAAAAGAGCGGTATGAAAACAGTAGATCACAAGACAAACAGCACGATAGCAGTAGAGCCCAGGAGCAATACGAAAACAGGGTGACCCATGCCGATGCGGCAACCTCGACATCAGAAAAAGTAGCTCCTCAGACACAAGCAGCTAATTCCACCAACAACAATAGAGGTAATTTAAGAGTTTCTAATAGTTTATACCCACATTGTATTTCAAAAATTGACTCAAATATGTGGCAGATTTCTCTTTTTTACGTATTTGTTGCATTGTTATTTGTATAACCACTTTTTCTTCGCAGGCAAAATTCACAATAAATAACACTTACATTATTCAGTATCACCTCAAAACCAAAGTGGAGATTCTGGAGCTGATGACTCGGGCTATGGCACTTCAGAGAGACAAGATGTAAGTTTCGATCTGCAAATGTGCAGCTAGTATTATAGCATTATTTAAACAGATGGCTTCGAAAACACGATAATATATGTATAAAATGTTGCACTATTTAATTTAAAGTCAATGATTATCCTAGATATATCGCACAATCAAGGGTTGTGAAAATATCATAAAATTGTGTCACTATCTTATGTAACTTTCAACATAAACTCATGTAACTGATCCCACAGAATTCGGGATACCAGCATGATGCCTGGCAAAAAGACGGGATTGAAAAGCGAGAAGATGGTACGTCATACGGGAACGAGAACACCGATCAAACGGGCTCAGCAGACAATAAGAAACGATTGGCTGAATTTATCGAAGAGCAACAAAGCCAGCAAGGTACGTTTAGCTTAAGATCCGAATTGAAGTAGGTCCTTAAATATGCAGTTCAAGACCTTTTACAAGCAAGCAAAAATGCATTCAAACATAGTCTTGTTTGATACCTTCTTGTAACTACAAAAAGTTTCTTATGACTAAAACGTAAAACGTTTTTGCTCAATATTGCAATGAGTCCCACTAGAACGTTTTATCTAAATGGATGTTTCACAATAATTAACGCCCAGGAAAAAAGAGAAAGAGTCAAAAGTTCGACTCCGAGAGTAACGAAAGTAGCTCCTCCTGCCAGCCTATCTCCTCTAGTGATGAAGGGAGACCTTCTTCCCAATCTATGGTATCAAGAGAATCTGACGAAGCTCTTTCATGAAATATTTCGAATTGATTGTGAGTTGGAAGCCAACCACCTGACTTTTAATTGGGGACGTTTTGATAGGACTTTGCCAGACATACAACTGCTTTAAAAGCGTTGCATTTGTACGCAAGAATGTTGATTCATTCAGACGCAAGGCAATGAACAAATCAGCAGATTTAAAACTGATGATCAATATTGAACCCTAGTTCAAATTTTAAAAAAGCAGTTAAGCTATATTGAGAATGTTTATATAAAGGTTTTTGTATAATTGTAAAGAAAGTTAATATCTATTATTTGTGAATTTAAAATCCGTGAGAAAAGGCTTGGTAGTTTTAAATTAATTTTATTTTCGTAATATATAGTAGATTGGTATGATATGTGCATTTTAAATTTAATAAACCCTTTGGAGCCCTTTTATTAGCATTATGACGAATAATTAAATAAATTAACATCCGTGATGATATATTTGCGAGTTGCACAATTTTCAGTTTCACTGTTGCAATGCCCACAATTGGGCCCACTGGACCCACAATCAAACGAATGAAAAAGAAATTTTTGTTGAAAGTTCGCATCTACGAGTGTTGAATGTTAAATATGTCCACTTTAACATGAGTGTCGCTGCCCCCCTGTTAGGCTGATGTGTTTAATTGGTAAGGTAGTCTTAAAAAATAAAGGAATGTAAAATTTAATTTGGATGTAGATGTAATGTTCTTATAACCACATTGATTTTTATTAGCGAAAATACTGCGACGTTCACGTGATCTTAATAAGAATATCTTGATTTTACCAGTGTGTGTGAGAATTGTTTATATCTTTACTTAAATGGTTTTTACTTTATAAACAATTTCTTCCATCTTTTTGGAAGTAATAAGGTTTTTATCCAATAAAATATTTTCACTAGCACAAAAATTATAAATTATCATAACCTTAAGTTATGTATAAAAATGCGAATAATCGGTGTCTATAGGTACTTCTTGACTACGTTGTGAGATTTCAAATTTTCATTAAAACTTGAAACTCTTAAGATGAAATGATTTAAAAGTCCGAATTTATGCTTTGATCTACGATTGCAAAATCTCACAAGACTTACAGTGACCCTTTTTGGGCAATATTTATCAAAATATTCATATCAATACTATAAAGCCTAAATTTTTATTTTTCTCAACTGCACCTTAATAAATCCATCTTGGTGTTGAGTGTGGACTATCTTATACATCTTAATTTCTCTTCCAAAATCTGATGAAGATTAATTCGAGGCGAGCAACTTTGAAAGTTTTAATAATGAATATTTATTATTACAGTAAAAACAGAGTGACAGATTTTTTATACGTTTTATATGTCTATAATGGACTTATTTTTCAATGATATCTTGCATGGTTTTCCATTGCTAACGTGATTTGAACATTATTTTCCACAAATAACCCGAATGTTTTATTAGTTGTTTCAAAACTCAAAATGCCAGATATAATTGACAGGGTCTAAGGAAATTATCATATCAATTATATCAGTTGAGACTTAAACACCAGGAATTGAACACATTGCACTTCAGACAGGCCTGTCAAAACGATGCGTATTATAGCCTTCCATTTACATGATTTCCTGTAAGAAAACAATTAAACGAATCCATCTAGCTCTTAAGCTGAAACTCTCTCCTGTGTGTTAAACGGCACGCTCATTCCAGAATAATATGTGTTGTTACAGTTCGGACAGATCCATATCAAGATTTATATCATGTCCTCTAGTTCCATTATTTTTTTAGTTCCATTTTTTATTTTCTCAGTTTCTAGGTGCTATAACGTTGATATTGATGGGTGCACCGTGCAGCGAAGACGTGTGACTTGTTTGGTTTTAGTTCGATTATCTGATAATCGAACAAAAACCCAACAAGTCACACGTCTTCATGGATAATCATTATCAGAATGGATTGATGGATTTTTTGAGAGGTAAAACACAGCTCTCATCGCACACACACACGAATACACCAACGCCACGTAGATGTTACAAATGGCATTCTAGATTGTTACACTGTCCAGCAGATCGGTTGTTGCACTCTATTTAGCATAATTCAGGTCATTTACAGCCAAAAATACTTACAGTCAATTATGCAAGTCAGGCGCTCTGCATGTGGCTTAACTCTCTTCGGCCATACTTAAACTAGAGTCGTATCTAGCGTATCTACAAGTTGCTTCATTTATTCTGATTTCCGTACTTGTTTTCTAGATGCAATATTTTAAGATGAAAATTGTCAGCCGGATTCAAGCGCTGACTCGTCAGACATGGTCATCCGATCAACTATTATTTCTACATTTTGTACAAGGAAAAGAATGACGACCTTGTGCAGTGTGCGCCTGTTATTAGTGTGGGTCGAGAAGTTTATCTCGTAGTTTTTATTTTTCATGGTGAAAATTTAAGCGTAGTACACTAACTTCTTACATTCATCGTACCAAAATCATTTCGTTACCGTTGTAGTAAACTAATTGATCTCAACTAACCAGAATCTGAGTAATTAGATACACTGATATGATGTTTTATTTAAGTTGGCGGGTTAATTTTCTCAGTGCATCAAATAGTTATGTCGCTGGAGTCTTTTAAGTGTGTCACACTTATGTCGCTTTTCTACTTAGTGAGCTACAGTTAGATAGTCAATGTTATGTCGTCATCGGTCGGCCTTTTGTGCAGCCAAATTCGGTAAAGTTAGGAAAACACTTTTTCGTCCGGGAGAAAGACACGGCGGATCAGTCAGATTAGAAACTTAGATTGAAAATGTCAAATTAACCCCCACCAACTACAAAAATTAAAACGGCGCGAGAAATGATTCGACACTTTAAAATTCTAAATTAACAGCTGCCAATTACAAAAAGACAAAGGATATGCATTTTTAGTTAGTTTTTGATTTGCATCGAAAGATACCATTTCTCAAGAAGTAATCATCATAAAATAGCCAACGCCCCAGTGAGCTTACGCAAAATTATATTTCCTTCCCTAGAAAACTTACCCTCAATTTCCTAACTTTAACACCCACTACCCTAGTATTACCTGTAGTAACAGCTAATGTCCCCCTAACGACCGGCCCCGGGCGGGTACTCTATGCCATTATAGCATTAACCCGGCCAGCACACGCACACACACGCACACACACACATACATACACACATGCTCATTCTCTACACAAGCTTTTCGTTAAGATACCCGCTGTAAAACTAAGTTGTATTAAGGCGCGTATAATATGATACTTAAACCAACGGTTATGCGCCTTGCTAATTATGTACAAGCACACGGCCACTCGATTATATATTTTCCCTTGATCTTTAGTTGGAATATTATAGAGGCTCTCACCCTGGGGAGGTGACGTGCTTGGTGTGTATTTAGATCTAACAGTGCAGATGTTTCCCGGTTTATAACATTTCAAATAAATAAGATCATCCAGGCCAAGCCTGGCTTTCCTTGATTGTTTGACGTCGTTAAGTGGATCATTACATCAAACTATATGTTGATTTTACTACATCGTAAAAGATTACAAGATACACAAATCCGTAATGACCAACTTGCCTTGTTCGTAATTCAAGAATTTTGTCTTCTGTTAGTGTCTGTGCCAAGACAATTTTCAACATTGCTAACTTTAAACTTAGCACGAGGCCTGGTATTTACATTCGTCTCACTGCCAGCTAATGCTCGGAGTTAGGATTCAAGGACAAACTTTTATCCAGGTAGAAGATCCATTGTTTGGTCCAGATAGTTCCTGGTGCATATACTTGCTGAGCAACTAAGGACTCATCATTTGCATGATAAGGGGCTGGTCGGTACGTGTTGAACACAGCGAAGGATGAGGACTTAGATCACTCTTTTCCAGATTGTAATGTTCGCCTTATACTAGTGCTTTGCTGAAAAAGCGTTTTGGAACTCTTATTGTAAACGTTTACTTTTTTACTGCAGTTGTCAAGTGGCTCTGTAGCATTGAGGTATTTTTGTTAGGTAAATCGTGTTAGTTTTTATAAACTTTTACAATTTAATTACCTAATTCATATAGCAAATTGACAGATGATTTATGTTGCATAATCATTATATACAATCATTATACGAATTACGATGTCGATATACTCGGTAATCCGTAATGTCTCTCTAATTCTCTATCTAAATGAGAGTACGCATGTACACTGTACATTGTACAGTCTTATTCTTTAGTATTCTTTAGTATTCATAATTCAACTCATAAAAGTAGTTACTTTCTGATATGATATTAAGGCATATTATTGATATGTTATTCCTTAGTATTCAACTCATAAAAGTAGTTACTTTCTGATATGATATTAAGGCATATTATTGATATGTTATTCATTAGTATTTAACTTTAGAAAGTAGTTTACTTGGTGATATTAAGGCATATTATTGATATGTTCATCACTGCTGCAGGTCTTGTTCAAGAGTTTCATATATCATGCTTAAAATTGTGTGCCAGCGTAATTGACGAGCGAACATGACATTTAACTTGAGGCAACGTCAATATCAAGAAATTCTCATGAATTTTAAAAATGCTAAGAATAAGATATCTATATTGTCTGCCTATCCCTCCTTACAAATATCCTGCCAATATTATCGATATATCGCAGTAAGAATTACTTTCCGTGATCTCGAACAATAACTATAAGAAAATCTGAGACATAATTTTTGACTGCTGGATGCTACAGAGCAGATATTCCATTGAAGTGGCTTACTGTGGTACAAGTTGCAACCACAGCACTTGTCAATTATAACCAGTTTGTTGATTGCTGTCCATATTATAAGCTTGGCGGTGCATATTAGCACCTTGACGGTGCATATTATCAGCTTGATCCGACTTTATCGATCTGACACCCGTTTAACTTGTGTATATCTTAGAAAATTGCTTGTTGAGTGGCCTCATGTGCCTTAATGAAATGACTGATAATACATCCGAAGCTAAACAATCTTATAGGACTAAAAGACTGATTTTACACACTGACTGTACCGGATTTAATTTTCTGATACTGACTCAGTGACTCAGCCATTATTTTTCAGCATTTCAAAATTATCATGATTACCATCGATATTGATTCTTTATCCTAACGTTTATTTAATCCAATGAGCAAATAACTCAGAGCTTTCTAACTTTTTAATTTTGACAGATCAAAACTCTGATGTCACAATATCAAAGTCTCATTAAATGTTCGAAATCATGTCACTTTCCGTGCTCCCTTAACTATAATCAATATTTAGAAAATAGTATTTAATCTGGCAAAAGGGGAGAGTGCCTTGAATAGGTGTGAATCTTACCATTTTAATGACCGTGTCAGTTTAGTCGAAGTTTAATGTATCTAGTAGGCCTTTTTGTCTGTTTTCATGGGTAACACTTGATTTTTTCGATGTTCTTTTTTTGCAAGAGCTGTAGAGTAACGGAGATAATATAAGATTCGCACGATATTAACCACTTAACTAAGAACTTTAATTCTCCCATCATACGTAATACTTTAAAGGTTAACTAGAGAACCATAAGTCTTTTAAACGACCCTTTTAGCCGTACAGCTATAAACAATCTTCATGATTTCTATATTTTAACTTCCATGAATACTGAATATCAAGCGTGGCTGTGCTTATACTTTAATTAAAGCAAAAATCCAACAGTAGGTTAAATTTGTCAGCTTTTTGAGTAATTTACATTTTTGTCACCAGTTTTGAAACACCCTGTATAAATACATACCAGGACATTGGCAACAGACCGTTCAAAACTTAAATTATCGTCCAAGCAGCGGCTTGAGGTGTACTAAATGTTTCAATCTTAAACCTTCCACCGTGTCTAGCAAAATCAAAATTTCGATTAAAATTTATAGATTTATAGATTGCATTGTCACTGTGCTGTCAAAAAGCTTTCAAGTAGGCACGTATCCTTACGAAATACTTCATAAAAGTTAAAAAGTTATTGTACCAGTTCCATTGTGGTTATAATATGAATTATAAAAATGCAATCACTTGTGTCTGAAAAAAGTTTGAATTAAACAACATGACGTCACACGTGTGCAGCTTTAGAAGGATAACGTGATAAACTTGATAAACACACACATAATTTACTGCAAACAATCAAATTATTAATTGGATTGTTTCCAGTAAATATTGTGGTCAATTCCATTTACAATACGAGATTTTAAGTTTAACTTTATAAATTATGTAGCACAGTTGGGCAAAAACTGCTCCTCGTCTTGTTAGTTTTGGTAAAATCAAAAATATCAACCAAGTTAACACAAAGTTTACAAAAGCCAAACGCAGGAAAAACACGGTAGTCGCGGGTTACAATTACAATTAGTGTGGGTAAAATTTGTGTGTCAAAAACAGCCATGATTTCAACGATTCTAACCACTCGTGTAAAATATCCATTATGACGATTCACTATGGGTGTTTTAGTCGAGAAGTTTAGCCAAATGATACCTATAAGACGCCACCATTCAAATTTGTGATTTGATTGATTACACCACTGCCACCATCTATTTACACAGGAAACGTAAATTTGACCGATATTATTGTAATTTCCATAATCCCACTGATGTCCTCACTTATTACTGATGTCCTCACTAATTATGGAAAAAACACAATTTTGAATTATCCTTGGCCTATAGTACGTGTGATCGTGCTGTCGCCGTGGCCGTGTTTTAGCATGGGAGAAATTTAGTGATTCCATTTAACATAATGACAGCGTCATGATGTGGGTTCTAGGCAAAAATTAAATACGTTCAGAGGCGCTTTACGTCGTACGATTATTGTTTCCATGGCAACACCAAGGCTAATGGACGTAATTTCCAGCCTCTACAAACGCTACTTTTCAGAAGACTCACTTTGTTCAGTAGTTCCGTGAACTGCACTTGCACTGTACAGCTCTCAAGTATACCTACTTGCCTGCCTTTGGCGGATAAACCCTTTAATCGCTATAGTTATATCATTTGTTTACCGGTCAGCTGTATCTCTGCAAGTAGATGCAGTTAGAATAGCTAAAGTGGAGCTGGGGCATGATGATGGCAGCTGGGGGACTTATCGAGGAAATTGTGAGCATGATAGAGGAGGATGAAGATCAAGAAGACCCACTATCCAGCAGAAAACGGAAGAAATCTTCCTGCTGTGTTATTGAACACGTGCAACTGAGGTAGGACTTTTGTCGAAGACCAGGTTTTACAACCCTTCCCAAGAAATACTGTTTCTGAACCTAGATGCTGGCTCTGATCAAGCTTCACAGCATTTGTGTACGAAATAATGTATGTATGGTTTTGTACACGAATGCAGTGAAACTAAAGATCTAGGATCAAGGATACACACGTGTAACTGTTTTTACTTATTTATGAAACCCACGAAAAGAACTTCAATCCATATTTGCCACTTTACCCGGAAGCAAATTGTACTTAATCTATTTTAAGTACTAAGTACCAATGAATCTTAACCAATGTGGGAGAAAATAACTCATGTTGCAACCAGAGCCATTGCATGGCAGTGAGGAAAGATTTTCTTTGACAATGCTTTAAGTAATGATCTGCGCAAATTTCGCACAGTGAACAATGCGAATGCTCTCAGCCAGTTATCATTACAGCTATGATCGATCACGCTCAGGTACAAGTTTGCTTTGGTTATTTTTTGTGAGGGATGGATTTTGGGAAATTTAGTTTTGATCACATAGAAATGGCTGTGCTTTTATAGAATGTAGCTAACTTGACAGAATTAAGATAATGGATTTTCGATGGGGAAAGATTGTTGATCCAATCGAGGTTAACTTTCCAATGGTCATCACGGATTTGCCGATTCTTTACATTACTTTTTGTCTTACTCTTATCTAAATTATCTTTTTTTCTTACTCTTATTTTAGTTAGCCTGATAAATTGACCTCAGAATTCTTGGGGAAGAGTCGAAAATTTTGTCCCCACATGTGGCAGTAATTGACCAAGTAGAAAAGGAAACGATTAATCAAGTTCAGAAACGCTGTCATCGCGGATTCCGACCCCTCCTCGAAAAGCCTTACGTCCATTGATCAGCACTTTAACCACTACAGTTCACTACAATTCACTACAATTCACCACAATTCACCACAATTCACTACAATTCACAACAATTCACTACAATTCACTACAATTCACAACAATTCACTACAATTCACTACAATTCACTACAATTCACTACAATTCACTACAATTCACTACAATTCACTACAATTCACTACAATTCACTACAATTCACTACAATTCATAGCAGGATTCTGATTTGTTCTCACTTGAATCGCATTCGGCAGTGGAAAGGTTTTTGTAAAAAAAACTAATTATCGTATGAATTTCTTCTCGTATCCACAAAGATAAAGATAGTCTTAAAGAAGTTTTCCACAACGAAGGAACATGACCTAGCTATTCTGCTAATTGTCTCAGAATAGTCGCCCTGCCTACTCGTTTATGCTTTTTTGCCTTCACTCTCCTTAAATACTTAACCTGTCTTTGCCGTTTAGCTCATCTCCAAGCCTATTACGATCTTGATACATCCTAAACGTCTTTCGGAAATACAGCCTTTGATATTGACATGTTCAAGGAATAACGCAGCACAGAGTAAGATACCTACTTTCCTAGGACGATGATAAAACAAGCAATTCATAAAATACTTGCCCGCTATTCACAAAGCAACAAAAATCAGGTCCACGTCTCAACAGCGTTTTGCATTGACGTTTTTGCACAGTAATGCTTATAAGCTTCATAATTGCCTAATCTTTGCGAGAATTATATCATTAGGTCGGTAGTCTAATTTTTATTGCGCTTGCTAAGAAAATTTTAGCTGCATTGGTGAATAATTTCAAGTTTTATATTGTCAATGTTAAATCTGCTCTTTTGGAACTTGTTTTATGCACTAATGCAGTATCATCAGCGCATGGTTGCTCAGTTCATAACTTCTGTTTCAGTTAACTATATTGAAGTGTAGAGTTTTAAACTATTCAGATTCAATAACAATAACAATAACAATAACATTTTGAACCTGTTTTATGCACTAATTCAGTTTTAAACTATTCCAATTCAATAACAATAGCTCCTCACACTAAACAGACACTAGACACTGCAAAGTACTGAAACACGGCTAACAAAAGCTCCCACACAGGTCCCCATGTCTGACGATGGAGCTGCTGAACGCGCTGAGCACAGAACTGTGTGATACAGTACTGTGCTGCAACAACTGGTACCTCGACGGCAAACCACCCAGCTCTCCAAGCCCCGTAAGTTGTGGACACAGTTTTGATACACCTGGGAACACGATGAGTGAAATTTTTAATGATATCTCTGATTAAGCAATTTACCATCAACACGAATTGCCTCTAAGTTGCCACTTGGTATTGCAAGTTTGCTTATACACAATTGCAATACAGTGACCGTACAATGCATTGTACTAATACATTAAATACTTAGAAATGGTACGTATACAATACATTGCACGTGCTAAATTTACATACATTTGAGTTAATAAGTATACATTTTTTCCATCCTCATGCTTTTTTGGCCGAAGGCAAAAAAGCAAAGGAATGGGTTAAAGTGGTGGCTATGAGAGGGGGTAGGGTTAGCCGGGTTTGCCGAATCACAGCCTTGGCAGTTAATTCTGTACAGATTTTTGCATCAAAGGGAAGATTCATGTCTAGCTAATCGATTTAGAACGGTACCAAGTTCATTGGATAAAATCAGGTTTGATTATTGCGATTGAAAGGTCGGCGTTCAAAAAAGCGGTCCTCTTTTTAAGAGGTGCATAATTGCTTTTTAGAGGTGCATAATTGCTTAACATAATGCCGTCTGAAAACGCGCGCTAAGATGCGCGCGTTTCCATGGAGATTTTCACTCCTGAATTATCGTGCAATTAACATTCCACAACACTGAAAACTTTGACGTTTGATATCTTTAGCTGTGATTGATTTTTTGACGCGGTAAAAAATTATGTATAGAACTTCATGTCTGGTTTAAGACCGTAACAATAACAAACTATTATTATCTTGCCATCAGGTACCAAACAATACCTGAGGAAAAATGAAAGATCTTTGATCATTACGGTATATGCGTTCCAAATAACTTTTTTGATGATTATTGTGATAATATAATCGACCTCACCTCGGAAGCAGGATGAAAAATATTAGAAGTATTTCTTTTACATCACTGGTGTATGTTCTTTATACTTATGCGATTTATAATTATATCTAAAATCAAGGATTTTAGATATAATAAAATTTCAGGATGGCGTGTAGTCGTGATTGACTCGCATGGTTACCACAACCAGAAAATCTACTGCTACGTGGAAGATTGCTGTAGAACAGGTCACTACGCTCCTTGTCACCATTGCTCTTCTAGGCTTTGCTACATGGAATGTTCGAGGTTTGACAAAAACGGACAAGCAACATCTGCTTGCTCAGGACAGTGACAGATATGACTTGGACATTATTGGTATACAAGAGACTAAAACACGTCAGTTTTCTGATCTGAGGCTTCCAGGAAATCATCGCCTTCTTTTGTTTGACCAGAAGGATGGTTACCATGGTGGACTGGGGTTTCTCATCAATTCTCGTGTTAATCATTTTTTCCGTTCATTTCATCAGATCAGCGATCGTGTTGTTTACAT
>JH153403.1:112101-146370 GCA_000226015.1 Mnemiopsis leidyi
GTCAAATTGGTATCATAATTGTGTGAGAAGCTTCAGGACTCTTGATTTTCAATTCAACTTGAAGAAGTTGAAGTAAGCTCAGTGCCATCATGTCAGCTTTATCACTCGAACAGAACTTTTTGACAATCTTCGATTCTGACATGTCAACCCATCGCCTGCAGTTGCATCGCTGATTACTCAGACATTTTATAATCTTGTTCTGTCAAAATTCATAAAATATTTTCTACATTTCATGCTTTTCGTGCGTAAGTCATTAATTTTTGATACAGTGTAGTACCGATTCCACCAATTTAGTTCTGAAGCTCACACATTCTGACTTGATTTAACCGAGCTCTTTCTGATTCTATTTTGAAGGGGTCTAAAGTTATTCTGGAAGTGGAACGCTAAAAATGACGATACAGTAATTTGCACGTCAAATATACACGTCAAATTATATACACGTTAAATATACACGTCAAATATGCAAGTCAAATACGCACGTCAAATACGCACGTCAAATTTTTTGCGCAATGTTTTAACTTTTCACCGAAGGTAGAAAGATTATAATCGCTTGTGCATAGGGCTGGAACTATTGGTATACGCACGGAATTACGAACACACATGGAATTACGACCTGGAAATACGGGATGTGGCGTTTTATGCACGTTGCAAACTTACCCCCGCCCCCAATATAAATAATGTAACTTAACCATCAACTCATAGCCAACCCCCTCACACATCTTAAATTCCCCCCTTCCAGACCGATAGCAAGGACAGTGGTTACGGTGCGGAAGTTCTGATAAACAGATCCAAAAGAAAGCACGTCAAGTTTCCCGAGCATAGACTGTCGCTCGAGGAAGATGGACTGAGGTAATTAATAGATAGCTATATATAGCGGTTATCAGTTACCAGAGCGCAGACAAGCGCGACTAGCAAGCTTAATTTTTCGAAAAAAAGTTTCAAACGAGACGGAGAAGTACGATCTCTTCAAGTAACAGCGCTGGCAAGCGCGATCATTTTTTTCTTTTCTTTGACATGGCCAAATGGAGAAGTAACTCCCTTCTTCAGATCAAGTCCACAGCTATACAACGATGAAGATCAAGAAACCGAGATCTGCTACGAGGGTCTGCCCCAGCGTCCGAACACTGTCTGTGCCGATGTAGACTACAAACTCAAAAAGAAAAATGGTTTCTTCAGCTCGTTCAGATCTAATAAGAAACACACAGAGAAGGAAGGTGAGGAGGAGAAAAGTTCAAGTTCGAAGAAGAAACGCAAGAAGAAAGTTTCTGGTGCATCTTTCTCGAAACCATCGAATAGTCTCCAGGTAAATCTACCGGCATTACACAGATGCTTCTAATACTAGAAACTTCAAAGTTCGATTTGATCGAATTGATAAAATTACTTAAGTTATTTACTAAGTTTCTAAGAGGACATAATGTCCCTCCTAACAGAATATAATGTCCCCTCGCCAGGCCCCACCCAAACAACCGTTTGTTTTGAGAGGGAAGAAAAGTCCGAACTGTGGAAACAGCGCCAAAGTCCCGGGACACAGCATAAACAATGGGGAGATGTAGAGAGAAGCAGAGGAAAATAAATGAGGGGTTTTTCGGGAAATTGGCCCCATGATATTGATTCTCGACTGTATGACTTTGAGATCTTTGGTTATTTTTTTATTTCAACGACAGCTACACTCACAGTTACCAAGCATAAACGAATACCAGATATATTCGCAAATCAAGGATTTTTCATTTTATGATAATGAAAAGACTCAGTTTTAGATATTTGGGTATGGGCCATGATACTGGCATGACATGGCAAATGGTTAAAATCACATAACAGATCATGTCCCCAGCTAAAACGGTTTAAATTCCATTTTAATCATCGCGTATGTGTTACCAATCATGCGACAGCTCAGCAGTTTTAGTTTTACTTAATATCAAGCTGTTTCAATTTTACCTTACTGTATTAATCTATTATTACCCTGCTGTTCTAGCGACGGAGCGATAAAAAAATTGCCCGTAACTTTTACTAATAGTGATACTATTCGAACTCTTTGCTTTTCTTTTAGTTCCAGCACCATAATCACCAGAGTGTATGTCGCATGCCGAGCAGCAACACTGAACACGAGATACCACTTGATTTTCCGTGATATTCCGCCAGAAATATACTTATAGCTGCCAACTGCTGGGGTGATTCGTGGCACAGGTTTTATCTAACTCAGAGTCTAGCCACCCGAGATTCACGAACTGATATATTGACAAAGATATACAGTGACAAGTACCTACCATGAGTGTCACTACAAAGTTTTGTCGCTAAAAGCAATGTTTTGCTCACTGTAATCATATAGAGACACGTGACCTCTTTATAATGACACAAATACTGATTTAGTCAGGTCAAGGGTTGTAGGTTAACCTATACTGATAACCTATACTGTCCCGGACTTCGTGTGCTGTCGCGCATTTCAGGCGAGGATATAGATGCGCCCGTTAAGTGACAGGTTTCAATTTCATCTTGCTCTGAGTCAATCACCCGATACGCGACGTTAACCGATAATTAGCGGCGTTTACCGATACGCAACGTTAATAGATATACGGCGTTAACCGATACGCAACGTTAATAGATATACGGCGTTAACCGATACGCTGCGTTAACCGATACGCTGCACGGTTACCGATACGCGGCTTTTACCGATGGGGATACACGGCTTTAACGCAAAAAAATTGAATCTATAAGTATAAAATCTCGAACTAACAAAAGTTGAATGCTGTACTTCTTATCTAGTTCTGATTTTCTATTACTGACAGTTGAGTTGGAATGTCGTATTTCAGGTTGCTACTATAGTTAGTACTTATTATCGAATTTGTGCTCAGGAGTCCTGAATTCCTTATACAATTCCTTATATGGCAATTAACAATTAAGGTAAACAGAAACTTTAAGATTGCCTTAATGCCGTCTGTCAGTGCCGGTGATGAAAATAAAATGACATAACTCCGAGCCGAAATCTTACTATATATTTATGCATGCGGTCATACATGTTTTTGTAATCATTATTTGTCTGTCCAGCCCATGACACTGGAGTCTCCCCAGCATAAACAGAATTTTGCTTAGCCCCTGCCTTTCAGGGGAGCCCTATGTCCGTCTGAAAATCTGAAATTTATGCTTTACCATGCAGTCACCAGTGTCACACACAAATTATTTCTGTAAATTTAATTTCCAATTTCTTCATATTTATCAATATTACGCTTATTTAATTAAACTTAAAGAGGATGGCTGTGTCCATTGTCTGTCAGAAGAGAATAAAAAAAGGTGGCAGGAAGGCGGGCTGACAGAAGATGGAAGAGAAAGGAGTGAGGACAAAGAGAGACAGGGGGAGAGAGAGAAGGATTGAGGGCAGAGGGAAGTGGGAAAATAAAGAAGGGTGAGGAGGAGATCGTGAGGAAGGAGGAGGGGAGGAAGAAGTGTGGGCTGGAGGAGCAAAAAGGGAATGGGACTGAAGAGGGGATGTGATTGATGAGGAAATAAGGAGAAGGGACTGAGGTGGCAGAGAACGGTGAAACTGAAAGAATGGGGTCCCTGCTAGTTTTAGCTCCCTGCTAATTTTAGCTTAAACAACCATATAGATCTCATTTCAAATACAAGCCGAGCTGCCGATATTTGAGGGAGGGGCTGCTGTATGATCAGAGCGATGTTGTCTGACTTAGTTTAAGCTAAAAGTGTGATCGAAGTCTTAAATACTTCTAGGACGAGTTATATAAACTCGCTTCATGTAGTACTAGTACTGACTCTAGCCCTAGGTGCGATCTGTACATACTGTCCTAATGACTGCAAACTTTTATCCATGCACGTGTTTCGTGAGACCAAGTTTTCACGAAATTCAATCATACAATTACAACCACAAAATTATCATACGTATTTTCTTGCGTGCGCGTGACTTTCTGTTTCAATATTTTTCCAAAAATACGGTCGTCCGAGAAAAAGATACGTTTGCTAAATTAATAAATTTAAATTCGTTTAATACGTTAAGCACGAATTTGACAGTATTTTATGAAGGAGGTATAAGTAATGGAGGTAAAAGTAATTAACTTTGCAACAAAAAGTCGATCTAGTTGTTGTGATTTCCAACTCTCAGGATCTCTGGTCTCACTCTAAGATTAAGTGTCAGGCCCTTAACGGATGGTGGTAATAATATAATCATATAGTTTCAATCTAAAAAAACAAGAACAAATTTGGTGGACCCTTTTGCCCCACCAAATCTGCTTGGTCAGTCGCGTTACAGTTACACTTTGACTTACCGGGCGCTGCATCAGCATGGCAATGGCTCCCTCAGCGGTCCCCTCCGAGTCCGATATGCCACAAAGACCGAGGTTGGAGGTACCCACTCCCAGGTAACACTAACAGCCGCGCTGCTCTCGATACTGTCACTGATAGTGAAAATGATTTAGTTTCGTCGATTAACATTCAATATCTTGCCTGACGTTGTCAGCGGCAGCCGCCCAGAAAATTATTTTTCTATCTTCAATTTCAATAGAAATTTTTTTCGTATTTGAAAATGTGCCGCCACGTGAGGCTATAAATTTCAGGATATGGGATAAGGCCTCAACAGTAACAAATTGTACTTGTTGGTAATGATAACCTACTGTCGCGGCCCTCACGCGCTCTCACTGCTCACGCATTTCTGCCTCTGGCCTGGCGAAATGAATTGAATGAATGTGAATTTCGAAGAAATTCTTCATCTTGACGCGCATCCCGTAAAGTTGAACAGCATACTCATAGAACGTTTTACAGTTTAACTTTTGCCATGCGGACCAGTTCGCGGACTTGGTGAGGCCGAGGGTCAGGGGGTCAGGCTTAGCTTGCCTGGACGATCGCTAAAACTGGCCAAGTACTGTCGTACTTGTACTTGTATCGCCAATGTCATGTACCCCAGTTCTAAGTCATCATTATGGACATGACCAATGACAAAAAGAGTAAGGGGTCGTTCACATATGACGTCATCACCTAGGCCTAGGGGGAGGGGGTTTCCAAATCCAAATGATGACGATTGATGACGAGGGGGAAGAAGGTTTGGCCAATGTGAATGATGATGTCATCAAAAAATGTTAGGATTTTTGGAACATTTTTATCAGAATTTTACAAAATCAGAAGGAAAATTTTCAAGTAAAAATTCTGATTCAGAAATCTGGTGAAATACTGTGTTTTCACTGACTTAGCATAAAAAATTTCAAATGCATGACTGTATATTAAAAGACCAAAAATTAAATTTTTTGACATGAAGTAGGGGGGTTCCGACTGTGATGATGTCATTATGGTTATTTACCTCTTACATTGAGGGGGTTTTGTCGTGATAACGAATGATGACAGAGGGGGAGGGGGTAAAAATTACCAATAATTTGTTGACGTCCATGTGAACGACCCCTAAATTGGAATCATTTCTACCTCTTAAAGTAGTAGTTCTACAGCAAAATTTTATATCTAAATTTAATTATAATAAAATATAAATTTACAAAAATAAAATTGCAAAAATCTAACATCTACTTACAACAGTTTGTAAATGAAGTTGTATTACTATTAGAGATTAGTAGTAGCAGTAGTAGCACACTTTATACTGTATCGTTCATTTCTGCTTTGTTTAGAAATACATAAGAGCACGCTGGGCTGTAACGTTTGGTTAGGAGGTCCGCCATATTCACCGTTACAAACATTAACTACAGTAAAGTTTGATTTGGAAACAATTTTAATTTTATATACACCGGTCTTCATTAGTATAACTATTTACTATAAGATAATCGATATAATTGTTATCATTGATTATCGATATAATTGTTATCATTGAGTCGATTTTGAGATGGAATGTTAAACTTATAGTTTGCTGAATTCAGAAGCGTTCTGACACTTCTCAACAGTGATTACTTTAAATTTAAAATTCAATATAAAGTATATCGCATTGTAAGCTAAAATTTCGGAATTCATAAGTAAAGAACTTGCAGTGGCCAAACAAAGTCATAAAAAATAAAACAAATATGGTATAGAAGAAGCTTGACCAGCAAGATATATAAATGTATTTAACACAAAATAACACAAAATATAAATTGTCCTTTCAAAGCCTTCAATTATCTCAAAATCACCTTATTTTATTCTTCTTTCAATCTTAAATATCACATCTATCCTTTGTAGCCGTTTGTAGCAATGAGGAAATAACTTCCATTGTTTTAACCAACCTATGGTCATGAAGCCACCAACTTATGCCATTACCCCAATTAAACATTTTCGTACTACTACTTGAAGCAATTGAATTTCATGAAGATATCACCTTTAATTTCTTCAAGAGCCTAGCATAAACACTTAGTTACTAACAGTTACTAATAATTATCTTACCACTACTAAATACTTTCCATTTAACTAGCTACTTCCAATGCACTAACAGTTTAAGGGCACGAGTTGCCTAGTTACATGGTGCATGATAATAACCTTAGCAGTATAAAGGTATAACTACCAATCTTCAGCTGCCCGACATTTAAAATTGAGTAATTTCGTCTGGTCTATGTGCTCTCGAAGCCTAACTACATCATTTGACTGGAAATCTTGGAATTTTAGCTATTCTTAACTTTCAGTTCCAGAATGATCTGAATCAAAATATCACCACAACATTTCAACCAAAATTCTTTCGCTTACACTATATCATTGTAATAACATCAATCAATTTCCAATAATATATTCGTAAGCTTTAAATTCCAAATTGACGACAAATCTAACTTTGCAAAACATCTCCACTAAAATTAACACATAATTTAGACGCTTTAGGTGGTAAGCTGTTATAAAAACGAAGTTGTTCGTACTAAAACAGGCTGGTATTTACACTTAACTGAACTTATTATCCAAGAATCAAAACCAAGTTTAAGCTTTCCACCCAAAACATAGTCTGCAAAATTTCAAAATTTGACATCAACGAATTAACTGTACATGGAATTAGTAGGAACTCAACTTGTTCCACTCTTGAAAACTTGAGCTCGGTTTATGAAGACCGACAGTATATCTTCTGATCTGGTCACTTCTTGATCTTGGTGGCGAAGAGAGCTATAATCATACAAAGGATTACAAGAGCTAGAAAAATGATGAAGACGCACTTCCGGCCCCGTTTCTGGTGTTTCTCCGCCTTTAGTAACTCTTTGTAACCGTCCTCTACCTGGGGGAGTGAGTCATGAACAGCTCTGACTTCTGACATTATTTCTTCGTTAATTTTGCTTAACAGATGTTCAAAAACGGGTTTTCCCAGCCAGTTATATCATCAAAGTATAACCAGAGTATCTTAAAAACACATTCTTGACTGTTACCTTGACAACGGTCTGCTCCATGTTATAGTCTATCCGGTCGAGGACGGTGCCCTGGTCCGCAACAAGGTGAGCCAGATCGCTAAAGATGCTCTGTAGCTCGGCTATACTCTCAACAATCCGCCGTATCTCCTCGTCCCTCTGCTCCACTTGTCTAGAGTTCTGTTCCACCATCTGAGAAAATGAATGAGGGTTCAGATTTCTTAGCTCAACTTGGGGCTGTGTAACCTCTAAAATGAAACAAAAAACGCAAAATGGCTTCGTAAATCGGCTGCTGGTCAAAAGACCATTTTTGTGTATCGTTCAAGATTTTACTTGACTTTTAAATTTTAATTTTATTGTCTTTTTTCTTGGCCTTTTATTTTTTATGTTGAACACTAGGGGGTTTTCAGAAATTTTGATTCGGTTTTCTAATTCGTGGTTTATGGATATTTCTAAAAAGATAAAATGCATCAGATTTGAAGAGCAACTCAATTGAGTGACTGACATGATAATTGAATTTTTGTTTACTGTATGCCAGCTACTTGCTTTACGGCATGCGACTTTTGTTTAATTTTGCGGACATCATGGATTTCTTTAAATTTTAGAAAGCAGCGCTTTGATGTAAAGATTTAAGGTGGAGTTTTGAGACGCCTTATAAGTGATATGTCGAAAGCACAGCTATAATTTGACGTCTACTTTAATTTTGACTACGTCTTAAGTTGAAGGGTGGAGTTTTAAGGCGCCGGCGCGGTGGCGTAGACCGTATTCGGTATAAACAGTGTTTTTGCCGACTGTTAGGAGTCTTAATTACCCGGAAGTTGAATCTCACGACCTGACGTGGCATTTGGTGTTAGCCGACAGTTCTGACAAGTGGAAAGACATCGGTCAGATACAGAAGTCCCTTTTTGGGTAAATATTGCTAAAGGTTGTCAATGTTATTGCTGCTGTGACAAGAGCTCTAAGTTGAAATACGTCAGGATATTTGACATTATGCCTTGGGTTCGTGACCTGTCCTAATTTCATTGGTATAAATTTGAGGTGCCGTTGGCTTACACCGTATTCTGCACGTGATATCTCTAGAAAGTCAGTCACGTGTCCAGTATAGTCACGTGATCAGCAGTTCGCAAATGATAAATTTACCTGAATCTGCTGGTTAGTAAACTTGGAGTCTATGTACTCCTGCTCATCGTCTCCAAAAAGATCCTGATAATCATCTCCCACCCCCAACATTCGTTCTCTCTCCTCTCGCCCTTTCAACCTGGATAAATTTAAATAGAAATCGTATGAATAAAGTGAACCAAAAACATTTGATAGTTATAAATGACAGGCTCCCAAGTCTCACGAGAGAAAATCCTGATAAGCAATATGAAACACTGAAATATTTTGCAACAAAATACCTGTTCAAGTAGTCACTCTGCAATTTCTTGAAATCTGAACTTTCTTCCTGGGTTTAAAGTTGCTTGTTACGCAATGAAAATCCTAAAAATGATAGGATCGGAAATAATAGAGAAGGATAATTTCGGGAAGGGGTGGCAAATTTTCTCATATCATATGACAGCGATTGACCAAAGAGAAGCTAAATACGGCCAATCATTTTCAAGCAACGATATCACTTGATATATAAACTGATATATATATATATATATATATAAACGATTTGTGACCCTTCCTGAAGAAAAACTTTCAAGTTAATATCTAAATTTCAAATCGCCGTCAGAAGCGCCAATGTTAAATTCAAGAACAATTAAAAACAGTATTTTTAAGGAGGGCCTGGGTCGCAAATAGAGAAAAAAACTTTATCGGGACCTGAAGAGTGGAAGCGAGAGAAGACATGATGTTGGCTGCCATTCTCTGTTGTTGGGTGCTGCAGTTCCGGGCTCTCTGACCGATAAGCTTGATGGAGTTCTGACACTTGTGGAAGCCTCGTGTTATCTGCTTTGTGAGGATCTCAATCTCGTTTTCCTTCTCGCGGTCGTCGTCAAACGCGTTCCTGTGGAGGAGCAGGTTCTGTTTACATAGTTGAGTTTGGGGGCCGGGGCTTTAGGGTGTGCAGCTATAATAAGATTGCGCATAAGAATGCGCAATCTGGTCAGAATGCTATTGAATAAATTTTAGATTATTTGAAATGTTCATCCTTGTTTTATCTAAGCATCTTATCTCTAAGTTTTAAGGAATTTCTGTGTTGTACTGAAATAAATGAAACATTATAAATTAGAATAAAGATTTGATCTCGTCGGTTATTTTATTGATCAATACGAGCGGTCATATCAGATAAGAAACGAACCCGGAGAATGTATCTCGACTACTAAATAATCACTGAAGTAGTAAAATTCTACCAAGTCTTAACAAGTCCCGCACGTAAGAGGGCAGTACACCTTCATAAAGTCCCCGTACCGAGACACCGTCTCGTCCCCACAATACCCCATCTCGCTCCACAACCGACAGTCCTGATCCAGCTCCAAGTCCCGGCACGCCTCCCCACCTCCACTGTTCGGGAATATCCCGTTAGGGACGATCTGCATCCCCAGCTGCACTATCTCCGTCACCTCGCTCTCACTCCGAACCTCCACCAGGTTGATTTCCCGGAAGTCGTGCTGGTGGGGGAACTTTGTCAGGGGCTCGTCGTTCAGCAAGGTTGCGAAGTTCTCCTGCTCCACCTTTATCCGGAGGACCGTCTCCACGGGATAAGTGTCGGGACGGAGCATCCCCTCCGTCATCAAATCGTAGATGTCGATACTGCCCACATCGTGGACGTTCGCGTATTGGCGGATGCTTCGCTCTTTAAAGTTTACTGATAGTCCGTAGTACAGATTCTTAGTGTGAGTGAGGATCATGAAACCCACTTCGAGATAAATGTGCTCCAGATCTGCCGTGGAGTTGGATCGAACCTCGAAAATTTGACCACTTTCAATTTTTCCAGCGATCAAAAAGTCTTTGCTGTTCGGCAGGTTTGTTTGTCCCCATATTTTTATGAACTCAACACGCGTACCCCCGGTCCCTACCACAGGGCCCTGGTCGTCTAACTTCAGCACAGGGTAAAAAATGAGAAATGGTTGGACTGAGGCGGTTTCAACATTACCTCTAGCAACATGCATTTTCCCGTCATTTCCCCAATCGATCCCCCAGGTATTCTGCAAAACGAAGTAGTCCGCCCGGTAGGTAACCAACAAAACAAAATGATTGCACGGTTCAAACAATCTACCGATCTTCAGGTCAGAGTACAGGCCGCTGTGATAAAAGAAGAAGTCGAGATCAGATACGTCTACACGTACACAGATGGTCAGAGGACCACGATCAAGATACGCATTAGCACCCATGTCACCCGGCCATATCCCTAGCATGTGGTACGATGTCAGACTGATTAGATAGTCCCACATGTTCGGCGGGGTGTTCTTACATTCCTCTCTTCTCCCGTTCCAGCTCATTCCAGGAGAGTCGACAGAGGCAGCAAAGGGGCGATCCTTCAAGGTGCTCCAAACTTCGTGAGGCCACGTCGGTTCACTGTTCTTGATGCAGTTCAGAAAGTATTGGGAGGAAAATATGGCGGTTTCGGAATCTGTCACGCCAAGGTGATACTTGTACAGATACTCCAGATGCGTCACCGCTGCCATAATTCCTCTCGAGTTGTGAGCACCACTGTGTCTGGTTTTCACAAGAATGTCTGAGAAATCTCGCTTCTCCATGGGGGCGAGGACATGGGGCTTTTGATAAAACGTGTATAGTTCCGTCCACGTCATCATCAGGTTGAGAGTCGTCCCAGAAAGATATCTTCCTCGCTCTTCCTCGTTCAGCAGCGAGAAAAAGTTTAGCGCCCGTTTGTGATTTTTGTTCAACAGAGCTTTCTCAGCTGCGAAATTTGCCTTAAAAATTTCGAACCGTTTATCTTTTGAGCTTTGACTAAATTCGTCTGCAGCATTTTCAAAGGGACCAACTCCGGAATCCTTGGAATCAAGCTTGGAGATAACATCGTCCCAAATAAGATCGAATTGTGATAAACGCTGTCCCCTACAATCGAACGGGGAAATCAAAATAAAGAGGACTAAGGTTTTTGTAAACATCGTTAAAAGTGCAATCTAAAAAAGTCACTGGACGCCATTTAGTGGCCTTGCAGTGGCCTTTTAGCCATAACAATTGGTACGGGGTCGCTATTTTTAAAGTTACATAAACATTTGCATTGGCATCGGCAGGGGTAACTTTTAAACGAGAGCTTGGATTCGGGGAAGGGAAAGTTCAAGGCACAACAAGCTTAATCGGTTACTTGGAAAGCAGACTGATAGGCCATTTGTAATTATATTGACCTTAATCAAAACAACCAATTTTAAAAAGATAAAAGGGATACTTTTGCACCGCTATGCACCGTTTTAAAATGGAATATAATGTGTGTCCGTGATATCAGCTTCCCAGAAAACACTGTAAAATTCTCCAACCTGAGGTGGTCCCCGTGAAGGGACTCTAGTTGGGACATCTTCCTCCGAATATCCGACATTTCAAACTCGATACTAGTCAGCTCGTCGGTGAAGGCGGGGGGAAGCATGGTGTCGCCTCGTTCAGAGTCAGCTGTCAGCAGCGTGTCAACATCCCCACCTGACTGGAGGATTGCCAGGTCAATGGTGTGGAGTGGAGAACAATTGGAGTGGTTTGTGTAATGATAAGTTTAGAGGTCCAAGTACAATATCTTTTGTTAATTTACACGTATTAAATAGGAAGAATAGAGTTTACAGAGATCAATAGTGTGTTGCCAAGAACCGAATATAACCCATGATCAGCAAAAACTTGCGGCGCAGCAGATTTTGAGAAACGCTTGATCGTTAAAAGAGGCTTGAAAATTATACTTTTTTGTTAAACCATGCTGACCCCCCATTACACAGTGTGCGATGTATAACTCAATGTGGTAAGCCACGCATCATGGGGAGACAGTACGGCCAGCGGGTCTCAACATGCTCAACCCACACATCAGCGATACTATCATGGTATTAGGCGTAATCATTTGTACAACATTTTAAACATTTCATTTGGTAAAGTGAATTATGTTAACATTGAAAAGAGTTTAGGAGTGTAAACACAGTTCATTTCTATAAAAGGTTTCATTAAAAACAAGACAAGACGTGTCGCTTTTTGACGAAAATACCATATCAGCTCGCTTTACAGGCATTTTATTTGATAGCAGCACATTCACAGGGCTCATACCTTTGCTACAACGTTGACAACAACAGGTTGTCCCTTCTGAAAGCAACAAACAGTACAATCAGCGCTTTTCAGCACAAAAAAGCATCAAATTTTATTCAAATCTACACTGCAATTACAGATCATAGAAAGTAGATGCAATTTCTGTAAAATTGCAGATTTTGAAAATCTTTCAGCAATTAAAAGTGACTCTTTACTGCCAATTCAAGAAAGTGCTCACTGCAAATCGGATAGTATGCAACATTGCAACTAAAGTCAAAAAGAAGATTAGGCAGTAAGACAACCTAAAATAGATCACGAAGAAGAGAAAGAGAAGAAACGATTTCGGGAATCGCTACGTCATAGTATAGAAAACTGTTGCCATAACGACAGTACAATCTAGTACTTGGAATACAAAACTTAGGGTAGATCTACAACACATTTGCAACAAATAAACACTGCTCACCTCATCCTGACGGTAGCTGACTGGGCCTTGTAGACGACGTTTCGCGCTCCTGTTTCTCTCTTTACTGAAGATGTTCCAATGGTCGGTGGTCACTAGGGGAAACTTGGGTGCACTGCTCATCTTACTTTACTTGAGGGTATTGGTGCCTTCAAGTTTACATGTTACTAAGAGGGGTACAGTGTTAAAACATTGATTTAAGCGGTTTTTATATCTTCCTTAACCCACCTAGGCTTTCGTAAACTTCATTTTTGGAGTTAAACGATTGTCGGGAAATTCTGCGAGACCGACAACTTCATACTTAGTAAATTCAAGAGTAAAACAAAATGTACCAATTTCACGTATCAATTATTTCATTCAAACTATCATAAATTTAACATCGTCTAAAATAAATAAGTTCTACAATTAGAGCGGAGCAGACTTCTTTACTTTCCATGGAAACTGTTTACACGGCGAAGCGTTAAATGTACTATAACCATTAATCTTAACAAAACATGCTACAGCGAAATAAAACATCAATTGCTCGAGTAAGAAAATTCCCAGACACCCATTCACATTTATATTGATACTGTCCTGCTGATACAAACTGGTATTTAGCATGCAAAAAATTAAATGCACAATTGTGGAAATCACCACAATATTGGCTCCTTAAAAGCTGAATAAGACGCAAAAACAGCTTACGTTTTGATAAATACAGAAAATTTATCGAAAATGAAACTGTTAAGATGATAATTAGCAGGCATATAAACAAAATTCATTTGTTGAATTACCCGCTACAGGCGCTTTCTTTCCCTCGTGATTAAATAAATCAAAATTTGTCTGTCGGACTTATTGCTTGGACATCTAATCTCCAATTTTTAACAATAAAAACGAGATCATGGGATGTGGCTGGGTGTTGCGGACTGATGACTGAAGATTCGACAAATCTCTTTAGATTCCAGTATCTTAATCTATTTTGACGGTGGCATAGATCTTGTAAATGAATATCCTACATGCTAGATATCCAATAGTTCCTGAAATTTCGGTGAAAATTATACAAATATGACTACTACAAAGGCTGGATAACTTGATAGGCGCTAGTTATAATATGACATGATAAATCAAGCTTCTTAATATCTAAAAGGACACTTGTACAGGTATGTAAAAGAAGCAATGGGCGTTGTTTGCTTCAGGCCATTCCGAAAATTTAAGCTTGCTCAATATGTGCACTGTCAACCATGAATGCATCAAAAGAATGTTAAGCATTAAGATATGGTAACTAAATAAAAACCGATATTCAAATTCAGCTTACCGCACATGATTCCGAACGCAAGACTGAACACGAACATGTTTGCGAAGTAAAATACTGTCTGGAAAAGTCCGTACATCCTGAAATTTATACACTGTCAACAGTCAAGTTGCAGTAAATAAAGTAATACACAAGTTCCGCAAATGTACGTACACGCACCATAATCTACAAACAATACATTTTATACTCGCGTGAGCTACGAAAATGTACGACGTAGATCAGGTGAAAATCTCGCGCGCGTTCCATCAAGTTTCCTGCACGATGATCAAATCTGGGATGAAGGTGCCACGTTAACTGCAGCCATTACGCTGGTGAATACAGGACAATTAAAACGACCAATGAGCAAGCCTTACTTGGTCTTGAAGATGAAATAGTAGATGGCGTATAGGTAGATGTAGAAACCAGTCGAGGCTGCACTAAGAAAACTGGTCCACTGCCTGAGAATGTAATACGTTACCACGTAGAATAGACACAACACATTAGTAAACAATGAACACATGGCGTTCTATACTTCTACATCTTGTTCGACAATTTACCAATATTTATGTCCAACATGTTCTGTTAGTTAATTAATCACGTGATTAAAAAGGCCCTTACCAGCGGTAATCCTCACTGTTTAGCAGGAAGTAGATACAGACTATTGTTATGCAGATTGTTACAGCCATCAATATCAGATAGACCAGCAACATGAAGCCATAGACGTAGTAGATCTTGTACGCCCAAAATGATGTGAATATGAAGTACCTGATATGACAGGATTACAGAAGGTTTCAACAAGTGTAAACTATAGTGTAAAAACTAGTGTTAACTAGTGTAAACTAGTGTAAACCGTTTAATAGATACAGAGACTTTGAAATTTCAACTGGTGCTAGTCAATATAGGAATGAAACAGATCGTCATCATCTTACATTTCAATGAATACAGAACCAAATGGAAGGATGCCGCCGGCAAATCCAATAAAGCTTGGCTCCATAAACCATTTCTTCTCAGGAATTTGTCTGAAATAATGAAACTGATAGGACATAATAATTATAATATATGCACAAAAAGAGTGCAATAAGAGATGCGAAATAATCAAGAGAACTAAGATAAACATTTTATTAAATTTTTTAAATATTCGTATAAATTAAATGTACAGGAAATGTAAGAAAAGTAACAAAAGTTACACATTCGTATAAATTAAATGTACATAAAATGTAAGGAAAGTAACAAAAGCTACAAAAGTTACCTGGGTACAGGGTTTATACGGCAGGGGGGTTTGGGAGTTCCTGACACGTTCCTACCAAACACAGCTCCCACCATAGTCAGAGGCAGGATTATAAACAGGCAGATAGAGGCGATAGCAAGCTGAGGAGATGTAGAATTATTAACAGGCAGATAGAGGCGATAGCAAGCTGAGGTGATGTAGGATTATAAACAGGCAGATTGAGGCGATAGCAAGCTGAGGAGATGTAGGATTATAAACAGGCAGATAGAGGCGATAGCAAGCTGAGGAGATGTAGGATTATAAACAGGCAGATTGAGGCGATAGCAAGCTGAGGAGATGTAGGATTATAGAGGCTGATAGAGGCGATAGAATTGCATATTAAACACAAAAACTGTTTTATCTTCGAAATAAGTTCAAACTTATAAATAGGGAAGGGATCTAATGAATAACAACTACAAACCATGCTAGTGAAAGGAATAGCTTTAGCACTGTGGTACGAAATAGCAATGAAGTTGATGAAGAAGGAGGTCGAACACACCACACCGGGGAACAGACTTGCTCCAACCAAGGACTGTCTTATCCAGCGTCGACCTAGTGAAGAAAGAGCAACTTATATTTTACCGTATTTATTTTATACCAGTTTTGCTCTTGGATTAAAACTAATAATCGGAAAGCTCGGAATTATTTAAAATTGCTTTGATATTGGGCGTCATCGAACATCCCTCGGAAGGAGTAGGAAAAAAATGCCAGATACGACCAATAGTTTGAAAAAACCCATTTTACGTGACAAAATAAATTTCCTCAACCCAACAAACCTCCTAGTTGCGAGTAGAGAGCACCGCCCATGTAGCCGCCAACAGGGGAGGTAGCAGCGTACACGAATATAGCGGTAGAGAGAATACTCCCTCGTTCCGTCCACAACTTCTCTGTAACCGCCAGCAGGATGATGATCAGCGCTGCGAAGGAGAGTTGACATCCCGTACCGACTAGGGTGCTGAAGAAGAGGGAGTGTGCCCCCGGTCTGAACACGTCTCCGTGTATCTGGGGGTAAGAGTGTTAAATGTTTGTAGAGGGACGTCTTCATTATGAATTTGGAGTGGAGGTTGTTCCTAAAAACGCATTTTCAAGTCTACAAAGAAAATCAACAGCGTTACTTAATTTACCTGACAGTGCGAACATTTACGTGAAAACAGAAAAAAGCTGGCATGTAATTACGGAAAGTAGTTGTTACTCAATTTCACCACATGATTGATAGGGTTACCGGTTTTTTGTTCATGGTACATGGGAACTGCCAATCTTGTAGTGAAGTTGTCGTTCACCCAGGACTACCCACCTGTTTCCAGCCATACTCGTCACCCAGGTCTCTCTCAATGTCATCCAGATCGTCATCCTTACTGTACCTCTGGTAGTCCTTCCTCAACGTCCTCATCAGTATCATAGCCACTAGTCCCACCAGGAATATTACCATCATGAAGGAGTTGAAGATAGAGAACCAGTGGATCTGATACAAGGAGGAATAGGTTAGATCACAACTCATGTGGTGAATTTGATGGGAACGTGATTAAATAGATAATAGGAAACTCTTAGTCTCAAATTTAAATTATACCCTGAATACTTCGTTTAAGTGAAGAGATGACGTTTGATCGAGTGGCTTGAAGTTAACTAAAAATAAGGTACCAAATTTAGTACGACAATTAAACATTAACCTTGTGTTTAAAGAAAGAAGCATCCAAGTATTTGTCATATCTGTCTTTGAAAAGAACACTACTCTTAGACCAGACAACTTCATACGACATTTCTAGTACTGCACCCTCTGCAATCTGGGTTTTCTTCTCGGTAGTTACGGATACGTCCACGATACGATCCTCGTTATAGCCTATCTCTATCTTCCTGAGATGAGAGCAGAACTATGATATAGCATTGTCTGTAGTAATAGTCTACAGCATAGTAATTCAACATGTTTCGACATTTTTAAGCCATCATATAAGTCGGAATCTATGTGAGCAGACTTTCAAACCCTTTAAATTGTTTCTCGCACAAGTTCAAATGTAATATCCTATTAAATAACATGCCGCACCATATCACCAGAACCAGAATTAGGTCTTGTGATTCATAACAATAACTTATGGTGAATCGTTAAAATCACGATTAATAGAAACACGTTAAAAATAATTCGACGGATTTTATTCTGAAAATGAGGTGTCCGAAAATGTGGCGAATTCCTTGAAGAACCATCGCATTTCGAGCGTTTTCAATTTGTCTTCTAAGGTAGTTCAGACGGGTGTTACATTACATGGGTGAGCACTAACACCAACATTGTCCACTACATGTGCACTACACTGTGTGCACTAACTAGTGACACTTAGATAAAGATGAGTTACCTGTGTGTCCACACAGTAAATTCCTTCTCGTTTTGTTCCCCTACAATAGCCCATATCGGTAAGTCATCAAGGTACATCTGATACCAATAGTGGTTCTTTATAGCATACATGAGTAGTTTGTTATCCTTCTTTGTTAACGTTTGTCTGCAGTACACCGTACTTCCTACATTCTCTGAAATTAACAGTTTGTAGAAAGCTCTTTTTCTTCTCCTATGTTTTTACTTACTTTGATTGTGGACTTACCTTTAAATTGTACGTCAAGGCACTACAACCTAGACTTACTTTTAAACTGTATTTCAAGGCCACTAAATGCCAGCTCCACCCCCAAAATGTTCTCTCCCAACGTCTCGTGATAGTGAGATATGCCCTCTTTAGGTCCTCTGCAGAAGGGAAGAGAGAAGTATTTGTAAGTCTCCTGTTGGTTGTGATATGGTCCCACTGTGTTCATCCACAACACAACTTCTTCTCCGTCTTCATACTGAAAGTATAGTATATTTACCACCATGGGATGAAATGCTTCACTGGAGGTATGCCCTTTATTATTCCGTAATTTTTCTAAAAGTGTTCATTTTGTCAAATGTACAAAACTACGTTAAAGCTTTTTTTAATTGTTAAATTCATATAAAACCGCAAACGGGCAAACCTTGTGATCATGCTCATCAGCAAGGACTAAATCTGAGAAAAGGAGGGTACAAAGAACTATAATGTTCCACATGATTGCTTCTGATGTTTTTTCCGGATCTCACTACCAGACAAGATTCAACTATCTTGAACTCTAGAACTTTCTTTGCCTCACGTATTTAACGTTCCATTTTCTGTGCAAAAGTATAATGTTATTTAAAGTAAAGACTCTCAATTACTACATAGAAGAAAATGCATTTTGTGATAAGATAACAGCCAATAAAAAACAAAAGAACTATTTTAAATTCTGAATCGTTCAAGGAAAAGTCGAAATCATTTTGAAATGGAAATCAAAATTGTATTGAAACACACATATTGAGTAAAAGTAGAAATATTTAATAATAAATATGACATGAAAGCACATAATATACATTATACAGGGTATTCTAAGTCGTGACAAGGTAGATAATCCTTATCATCCAAACTCGTTTACCCAATAACTTGGACTCTCTTGATGTCATTAACATTGTAAGCCAACTGCTTGTCAGTAACGAAAATTTTCAAAACCAGATGTGAGCTTGCGATTGAGTTAATGGATAGTCAAAATTTCGTATTTCTTTTAACTGTTTCTCAATTGTGTTGTATGGGACAACTTAACAATGAAGCTTGCATGATCATTGATCATGAAATGTTTTGAAGGTTTATTTGGTCACACGATATTGCAATCACACTTTCGATTTAGAATGATCAGAGAATGTCTCGCCAACTATGATCAACTAAAACAAATAAAACTTAAAACTGTTGTGGGGGGTTTTTAGAGTTGCTGAGGTTGCGCTGGAGCATCTGAACCCATCTTTTGGTGCTATTGTCATCCTGTTTAATCATCTTGTTTATGCTGCCATCTTTCAGTTGCTCTGGCATAAGGGTGCGATTGAGTGCTTCCTTAGCTCTGGGATTGTCTGTTAGGCGAAGATAGCACCTAACAACATGTTTCAACAGTCTTCCAGAAGGCTCTCTGACTAGACTGTCAACCATAGACTGAAGCACACTGGTGACACTCTTAAACCTTTCATAGGTGTAGCAAATGTAAGCAAGTCCATGATCATCTAGTAAAATTTTCTGGAGAATGAATGTTGCAACAGTTTTGCTGAGTTCACTTCCATGCTCCATAATGCGAAGGAGGAGGGGGATGATTTCTGTGTTCAACAAAAATTGAATCACTTCTTTGTCATCTGGTTTAACAAGAGCACCTACAACTCCGAGACTAGTCAGCCTGAGATATTCAAACTGCCTAAGCTTGGAAGTTGTGTGCAGAAAGGGATATAAGAATAGAGGTATATTTGCCATAAGGAAGTAGGATCGAGTCTCCTGATGAGAAGCAACACATTGTAACAGAGCAAGAGCATTGCACACACTGTTACTTTGTTGAGCAGTAAGTTGAGCAGGTGAAATAAGGGGATATATTGCAATAATTTCCTGCAGTAAAGCAGTTATTGTTCCAAATGAATGCCAAAGTAGAGGAGCGAGATCAGGAACAAGCTCTCTTTTCTTGCTAAGTTCTGCAAGTGACTGCTCCCTTGTTTCAGGACTTAGCAGATTCTGTACCCATTGGTAGATCTGTTCTCGGTCTACACTAGCCTTTGGACTACTGGTCATATCTGTGATGTGAGATGTTATTCAAAATTGGAATCATCTTCTGATAACAGGTTCCATAGTGAAATATAAATTAAGGATGATCTTATTGGATAACATCTAGAGAAAATTTTCGGTTTCTTAATGTACATCAATTGCTATCTAAAACAGAATTAGACAGATTTAGATTTTAGAAAGATTTAAAATCAATTATAAGTATGTTTAATGTTTTCACTGACAGTATAGAGTATGTTTTATTTTTGAATTTGGCAATAGAGTTAGGGCATTATTAATTAAAAAAATTGTTAATTGTATTTGTATTTGCTACACTTCTATTTGATGGTGCTGCATTGAACCAGGTTGATTCAGAAACAGACGTGGAAGTATTTTTTACAGCAAATCTGGAGTGGAGTGATAATATCTATAGTTCTATTGAGAAGCCAACTGAATGATTGCTTGGATAACTAGGAATATTGCTAATAAAGAGAAAACCGTTATGCTAAATATTTATAAGACTTTGATTCGTCCTAAGTTAGAATACTGTGTCCAGATATGGAATCCAAAAGCCTGCCATGGGAATTGGTCAATTATCATTGTCAAACTTGAAGCAGTTCAGCGAAAATTTACTTGTTTAATCAATGAAATTGGCACACTTCCCTACAGTGAGCATTTGGGAGAATTAAGATTGACAACTCTGGCTGAAAGGAGAAAAAGAGGTGATCTTATTGAAAATTACAAAATAGTAAATAGATTAGTGGATGATGGAGAAAATATCAAGTAGTGTATGCACTTTTGGTTACGTGTCAATTCTGGGCTCTGCTATACTTTACACGCAAGTTGCTGTGCCTACTCTTTATGAAGTTATACAACTTGTATATACACGATGAGTGGTTCATCAGATACTGAGAATGATGCTCTGGACTTTGATTTTCTGAACAATACTGGGTCAGTAATGTTTCAGTGGAGTGAGCAAGTCAGGAAATTGACGAATTGCAAAAATGTAACGAAGACTAAGGTATCAGAATTCGACAAAAAACATTGGCTAACTGTTTGTTTGAAGGTTATCAGGCTGCCCAAGCTAGCAATGCGAAGTATGAAGCAGCTTAACTTTGTTTAGAGAGCATCAAAAAAGAAAAGATTACTGTTCAACAATTAGTTTTGAAATAACAGCAGCAGTTATTTGAGAGTCAGTCTAATCACGCAAAATTCTACCCTGTTGTTGATAGCACTGTCAAGTGTCAAGAACGGTATAAGGTCTTATAGTAAAGTTTAATCAGTTCCAGTTTTGACAGCGAAGAAACTAAAAAAGCTGTGACAGAAGCAGTCTCAGATGACGTCGATCAAGAAACGTTGTTGTATTTGGACTTAAAGAGCAGGATTTAGTGTATGAAGATAATCAAATAACAGAATTGTTTGATACCCTTGGTGAGAAACCGAGTTTTCATGTTGTCAGGATTGGACTGCACTCCAAATATCGCAGAACAGTGTCTAATTTGTTACAAAAAAAGATGTTTACGTACATTATAGTCTTATTCGTAACAAGAATTTCGAAAATCCCCTCTTTAGAATTCGCAAGCAGTGATAATGTGTCTAGTTTTTCTTGTTATTGATCTTTTGTTAAATTGATTTAACGACGCGTCTACGATCGACATTCCACTACGTTGTAATTTACCATTAAGTGTATACTTTGATTGCTTGAAGTAAGAGCTGAAGGAGTAAAACGAGCTATAAGTGAGACAGTCTTAACATATGGATTAAGTCCTCACATTGCCTACAATAATCAGTGAATTCAAATATGGAGAGAAACAACTAGTAAGACATTATTAAAGCGTTTAATCATACATTGACAGCAGAGACAATTGCTATTGGTCCAGATTTTTAATAATTTGATTTGTGTGGATTACAATTTTACACATAATGCTTGCCTTAGGACCTTATTCATTAATGACAAATTACAATTGTTGAGAGGAGACCAAACTACTACTATAAAACATATAAAAAGCAGTTAACCAGGTGCTTACGCCTCGCGCGACGCGTGCGTTCATAAAGGCTTTTGTTAGAGCAAAGCGCTACACGCCGCTAAGTAGGACATGGAACTGTCAGACCCTCATTCAAAGCGAATAGAAAATAAAATGTTTTGTTTTGTTTCACGTTGTGACCTTTGGCCTTTTCGAAAAGAGGCGTGGCCTGATCGCGCGCGCCAGGGGCTGCCGCTCCGCGGCATCGGGGCTAGGCAACGTCTTGCATGTTGCAAGTCTTGTCGAGGTGTTACCCGACTCGCGCGCGGCTCGCAGAGTGTTACATCGCGATCGTTACAGCGCGCCCGTGCCACCATGCAGTACAATGACTTGGCGAGATTATATCTGTCCATCGTTCTAACTAAACAAACAGCTCGATCAGAGTCGGGTTTAACCGCGATCCGAGTCCGCGACAATACCATGACCAGAGGCGCCACCACTCCACCAGCTAGGTTGTCGCGGTGATACCCGACTCACGCAGCTAAAGCTGAACGATCGTTTCGTTAGAACATAGAACGTTAGACGGATATAATCTCGTCGACCAGCTAGGCAGCCGCCGGGCGCCGGCGTGAGCACCTGGTAAGGTGAAGGCCAAGGGAAGGTGCGCGCCTTGTCTGACTTCGTCCGACCCTCATTCGAAGCGAATAAAGGGAATCTATGGGAATAAAATGACAGGAGGGTGCGCGCTGCCGTACAATTGACAATGCGCGCCGTACAAGATTCTCATTCATTCATGCAATTATCACTAAATTTCAGCACTTATACTCGATGTAAAATTACAACTACAAGTTTAACGATATACTTAGAACGCAAAAGTTGTGTGCTTGATCGTTGTGTACGGATACAATTGAAATTGTATTACAAATTTAGTAAAATTTCATGTACAACTATACTACAATGATCAAATTATACAACACAACCATCACCAGGATAACAGATGGTGCCAGAAACAAGGAACAGAATAAGCCGAGGGCTCGAAGGGGCTGATAGAGCTAAAAGTCAGGTATGAATTCAGCTCAGAAAAATATATAGCTAGAAAAAGTTGAATAGCATTATCGCTACAAGTTAAATAGCATTATGATTATATAATCAAATATTAATGACAGTGACAGTGCAGTCTCACAATAAATCAGTGCTTCCCGTATTCGATTTCGTGCCGATAGAATCGTGATTATCTTTGAAGTTTATTATCTGAGATGGCCGTTCAGCACTCTGAATTGGATCAGAACTGTTCTTCTCCACTTCTTTCTTTTTTAGTATCCGCTGCAAAGTTTGTCCTATGTTCTGAGGTCTCTGTCCGTTAGTCCACCTCACAGTAATTCGCCTAACAGTCTCCTTTTCATCCGCAGTGAGGTACGACAGATAACAGTCTCTACAAGGCTTCCCGACTTGTACGTTCACCAGTATCATGATCATCAGAGAAAAGCTTGCCATGAGATGCCAGATATCATGCGAAGTAAAGAAGTCGTCTGCAAAACACTCGTTGTTCAGTTCTCGAGAAAGCCAGGGTGAAAGAGACTTGTCTGTGTTCTCGTAGCCCGTGAAGAAGATAAGTGAAATTGTACTGAAAAGGACCCCAATCAAAATGTAGCCGACCATAATGACAGTAATCACGATCTGGTTGCTTCCCCAGAATTTAAGTTCTCCACAGGAAACAGATCCGATGTTGTTTTTTCGGACCCAAAGAGAAAGTCTCAGCATCAGGGGAATAAAGGTAATGCAGGTGAGCGTCTGAAAATAGTTTAATTGAGATCAAATTAGTTAGCGATGTTGTTGTTTATGGACAAGAATCAACCAAACAAGTTCACCAACAAGAAAATAGTAACTTTGCAATTGCAAATCGCAAAAACAATTGATATTTCACAATTGTATTTGTCAGGTTAAATCCAAGTACTTACAAGCATAGCAACGATCAGAATTCCCAGCAGGTAGATAGAAAAGGGGACGAAGCGAAGAAATGCCAAAATTGCTCCAACCACGGATATGATACAAAAAGCTATAAATAGCACTGATTTGAACACAATCATTTTCCTTTTATCAAGACTCTGAAAGCGACAACCAGTTAACAACCAGTCAACGACTAGTTATTTACCAGTTGATAACCAGTAAACAAGTTAACAACCAGTTAAGGTCACAGAATGTCCGATAATTTACACAATGATTAAATCTAAGTAAAAATGGGCTTATTTAAGAAAGAATACTTCATTTTCTCACGTTAAGGATATTTGGGGTAAAGATGTGCTCCAATGTCAAGCCATCCTCTGGCGTCGCCAAGTCTGGTCGCTCAGGAAGCGGCAGGAACGTCTTATTCAGTAGTCCCAGATTGTACGCCGCCCACGTTAGTACGCAGACCAGCCAGACTGAGTAGCTGATGTAGAATACTACGTTCATCCACAGAGGAAGTCCTGAAAGAATTGGAGATGAAGGAAGAATATCGAGGACCGGGCACGTTAAAGGAGTTGTTGAGTTTGATGTCTTTCATGGTCGCAAAGAGAACGGATCGATAAGATATTCCTCAAGGTTTTATCGAAACCCCTCAAAATTTTAAAGAATCGATCAAATTGGTAAAAAAACAAATATGGGTCTAAAGGTGATAATCTTGCCTTGTGTAGTACTCCAGTTCCCGATAAAGTTGAAGAAGTAGACAGGTCCTACGAAAAAGCAAATAACTTTACTGGGCTGGAGCGCTTTAGGGGCTTTCTCCAAATCGTGGTGGTAAATTATGTCATTCTTTCTGATGGAGTATCCTTCGAATATTCCGATTATCATTAGGATCGACATCAGGAACATGAACATCGTATCGAACTGAAAGTTTCACTGTTATTAGTGGGTACTATACCGGCATAAGTCTCAAGAAGAAAAAAGCAAGACCTTATCAATGTGTTCGAATGTGAAATGCTATGTATGTATCACTGTGTTGCTAAAAATAAAGTTAAGAAGTCAACATATCCCTCGATACCCTCGACATCATTTTAAAATACCTGGAAGATGATTTGGCTGGGACAGATATGATACAGAAAGGATCCCAAAGCTTCACAAATAAGAGTCACACCAAACGAGTAGGGTATTGAGTAGTCGTGATGTCTGAAAAAAAGTAAAAACTGATCAATCACGAAGTTGATCGACCGACCATTGAACTTTATCCATCTGAGTTAGAATAAAAATATCTCGATATCGCATTTTTTAAACATGATTTAAAAGCTATCCGACAGAAACAGATTTCCAAATTAGACGTGACCGAGAGATTTGTAAATTACGAATGACCAATAGATTTGCAACGTATACATAACAAAAATGACCAAGAGATTTGCAACGTATACATGACAAACAGATTCAAAACTTGCACGTGACGCAGAGATTTAAACTTACATGTGACCAACAGATTTGCAATAAGCTTCACAGATGGAAAAGTAAAGAAGAAGGATAACTCCGTGTATTGCGAACGGTAGGTTACTGGCACAGTCGTTCACACTGATATCATACCAGACTGAAATTGTATGGAGTGGTTTGTACAACAGTTTGTAGTTTGTACAATAGTTTGTACAATAGTTTGTATTTGTTTGTACAATAGTTTGTACAAAAGTTTGTATTTGTTTGTACAATAGTTTGTACATTAGTTTGTACAATAGTTTGTACAATAGTTTGTACAATAGTTTGTACAATAGTTTGTACAATAGCTTGTACAATAGCTTGTACAATAGTTTGTACAATAGTTTGTACAATAGTTTGTACAATAGTTTGTACAATAGTTTGTACAATAGTTTGTATAATAGTTTGTACAATAGTTTGTACAATAGTTTGTACAATAGTTTGTACAATTATTTGTACAATAGTCTGTACAATAGTTTGTACAATTATTTGTACAATAGTTGGTGCAATAGTTTGTACTTTTTTGTACAATAGTTGGTGCAATAGTTTGTACAATAGTTTGCACAATAGTTTGTACAATAGTTTGTACAATAGTTTGTACGATAGTTTGCACTAGCTTATACTTAAGTCTTTACTAAAGGGCGTGAGTGTAATGGTAGTACCATAACTCTTGGTCAGAGAAATTACACTGATAATTTCACAGCTCCAGGCCGGGTAGAGAAGAAACCCACCGTAAGGCCGATAACATCTCTCGTTGTAGTAGCAGATATCTCTATCTCCGAACTTTATCATGTCCGACCACTTAGCGTTCACCACCTGACCAAGACAACAGTATATGTGATTCTGATTTAGTGATGAGCCATGTTGTTTGCAGAATATAACGAAAAAAGTTCCTGACAACGATGTGCTCATTGGATATCAAAAGTTGGAAAGTTCACTGAAAAACGTTTTACAATGTGACACATTATCACACACACACACACACAACATCACACACACAATATCACACACACAATATCACACACACAATATCACACACACAATATCACATACACAATATCACACACAAAATATCACACACAATATCACACACACAATATCACACACACAATATCACACACACAATATCACACACACAATATCACACACACAATATCACACACACAATATCACACACACAATATCACACACACAATATCACACACTCAATATCACACACACACACAATCACACACTCAATATCACACACACAATATCACACACACAATATCACACACACAATATCACACACTCAATATCACACACTCAATATCACACACACACAATATCACACACACAATATCACACACACACAATATCACACACACAATGCAAACCTGAAAAGCCCCGACAGTCAGCACCATCATGAGAAGGGTCATGAGATACGGATATCCCTTATCTCCCCTCCAGGTCCAGTCCATTAGGACACTCAGCCAGGCTCTCATCCTGATCTTACCCATGTTCTTGAAGTTGTTGTAGTCAAACACCACTCGGCTGATTATCGGGAATATCACACCTGAATTATTTGAAATTTGTAATAGTAATACTAATAATCTTGGGGCAAGATATTTCATTCGTGTCATTATTTCCCGATACTAATAGGTCGCATTAATTGTTCACTTATATACCGATTTTAACTGAAACTGACCTGCTATAGAGATTAGAACGAGAAACAATATTCTGTAAGTGTAACTGTAATTCTTTACGACCATCTTCTCCACAGATACATTCTTATCGGCCATTTGAGGTTCCCTGGCAACGTAAAATCTTCGTTTTTTACAGTTTTAAAGAACTGAGAGCTCACAGAAAATAATAACTTATCTTAATTCAGGTTTTAGAAAGAATCATACTGGGTTGGTCGTGCGGAGACTAAGACTCGAATAAGTAAGTGCAGTAAAACCAGTATTAGTATAAGTGTAGTAACCAATTATTTACCAAGAAAACAATATCTAATTGAGAACTCTGTTACTAAATCATTTACCCTGGCTGTGGTATCTGGACGAGAGCGATGTACCAGATTCCTGGCTGTAGGCTCGGAAACGAAACGTTTGATAAAGTTACTGCTCCAAACGTCGAAAAACCTGAAGTATTCACAGATAATCTATAGATAATTTACAGAATTTAGGGTACATTTTGAGTACATTTACACTGTAAATTTTACAGTACGAATATGTAGAAGCAGTACATTTGAAGTACATTAGAGTAACTGTTAATTTACGATTTAAGATTTACATTTGAGATTTAACGGGCGTGTTTAAGAAAACATTTGATATTGCAACTGTAGGTAAAAATGAAAACATACTCAGCATCTGCAAAGACCTTAACTTCGTGTAGCTGTATTGCTGGCTTTCGTAAAACTGCAAGAGCAAATCGTAGTCTTGGGTGACAAACATTTTGGCAACGTTTCTCTCGCTCGTGTTGTTCGACAGAAACTTGTCTTCGGAGGTTACACCGAGCCAAACGTATCTGAGAAGATGAAAATATTCAATCGTACCAGAAATGTCTGAAGATTTAGGTTTAAAATCATAATATAGGAGCAAATCAATGATACCATGATCGATATTAGATCCAGACCTTTTTGCAGTTTGGAGTTCCAGCCCATTTTCAAAACCATAACTGTCGTGATAGGAATATTATAATTACATTATTACCCCAATCCTTCAGTTGCAATGTCATCTTCAGATATCCTGAAAGACCGTATAACCATCTCCCCTTTTTTCAATAGGATTTTAGACGTCCAATCGATTTCAAGATGTGTCTGAGTAAGCTCGATCGAATAACTTGTTCCAGATAATCCTGAAACAGATGAAATGAACCAGACACATTAAAATACTGATCAGTAGACTGATATTCGAACGTTATAAAAAGTATTGATTGGTCGGCTTCACAGGTGATCAGATAATCCTCAATTCAATTTTATTATTCTGTTATAACAACAGCGTCCAGTTCATCAGACACCTGATAGTTGTTATTGTTTGTTTATTGAAGCTGACGCAGTGTTATGATCGTTTTGTAAACAATATAAACAAACCTGTAAGCTCCACGTTGAAAAGACTTTCATTTTTCTTCACTACAGTTGGAGCAGACAACTTCTTGACGCTATTTCCGTCCTGGCAGAGCGAGTTAGAACTTATCAGAGCCTTGTTCTGGATAATATCTCTCAGTGTAACACTCAAGTAGGTGCTTGTATTGCTGGAACATTCTACTGATAGTTCGTACACTGACAATGAGCTTGATTCGGTGACCTGAAACCATGTAAACGTCAACACAACTGTAGATCTAGAGAATGCTCTATCTGGAAGGGTATCACGAGTGAAACTGGCATATTTGTCTCGGTATTTCAGACCGAGACAAATGGTAACACAACAGTATAAACTAACAGATAAACTAAGAGATACATTGAAAGCACGAATTCGACTCACGGGAACAGATTTGGTTACAGAATCAGTTCCGATCGTCCCGGTCCAGGTGAGCTGAGAAGCTAGTATTTGTTTGGTCCAGTACGTAATCAGCAGGAAACGGAATGTGTAACCTGGCATCACGTGACTCTGGGCTCTAAATCAAAATACTGGGATAAACTGTAAAAAGCTAGAACTGCTTTAATGTTCTTTGATTTCTGACGAATTGTTCAAAACAAGTCAGTGCAGCTAATAAACGTCAAGAGAAAAGAAAAAGGACTTGAAGTTTGAGTGTGGACTATTATGCGACAAGAAAAATATTCAGAAGTCTCCCTGTCTATATAGCACAACATCAACTTGTATTGCGTAGAGAGCAAGCAGTTTCTGGGTAGTTTACAACAGTAGAAAAGTTGATTTTTAACTTCAGTACGAATTGTTGAGGTCAAGACTTTCTTGTTCTGTTTGCTTACATCATGGAAGTATTTCGTATAATGAACGGAAAGCATAGTATATTGTTTGCCTCAAATGATAAAATTTATCTTTGACAATATAAGTATTAACAACGTCAACATCAATCATAAAAATCATCAGTCAATTGCAGTAAAAATATTCCCAAAAATATAAATAATTACTTTATCATAAAAATTTCTTTGAGGCTCTAAATTATGTGAAATGAGCTGAAACTATCAATTGATCTCAGTGGTGGTAGTGCGGCACTTACTCCATAGATCAGAGATCCGAAAATAGCGCTTCTTAATCCAAAATAAAGTAGATTTGCGGTAATATCAAAATGGTATATGTCATATGATGGATAGAAGGAAGGATTAGGAATTTTACATATTTTACACATTTTTGTGTTATTAATGTAGATGTTTATTGTTTGAAAATAGTGATACCTTATATTTTAGATTGTACAATTCTCGCCCTGGAGCTATGAACGAAAACACGCATCTAAAATATTCGTGACTACCCCTGTCTCTCAGGAATGCTTGGGTACGGGAAAGTGGGACTATTAACGTCCTTCTCATAACCAAACAGGACAAAATCTCGCTTGTAAAACTCAAACATGGCATCTATGTCTTCCTGAGACAGAGCATTGAACAACTCCTGGGTTACGGCTGTGGTAGATTTGGTTTGGCCGGCTGGAGAAACTACGTCCGCCTTAACGATCTCGTCCTTTACACCGATCTGAAGAGAGGCTGTTTTAGTGTTTGTTGTAGTGTGTTTTAATGTTTGTTGTAGTGTGTTTGTGTGAGAAACAGCCATCGGTATTTGATATTTCAATCATAGAGAAAGGGGTCACACATTATTCCCGCCCCTGTCCGTTTATAGTTACCTGGTCGAGAATATGATTAGTATCGTCATTCAGATACTCGAAAAAGCCCACGTGGTTGTAATTGACGGTGCAAGGTTGACAGATCTCGGATTGAGGCATCCAGTGTCGGTCAACTATTCCGTTCTTAATTCCGATAACAAATTCTTGAAAAGTCACTAAATTGGCATTCTGATTTTTGAGAAACTGCATTTCAGCTTGAGGGCCCCTCGTTAATTTGATGATCGGTATCCCATAGTTTTTATAGAAATATTTGTTTATGTTACCATCTACCAACTGCAGCTTATTCCGCCATGCAGAGACCATGCGAGTAAAGGGATGTCGGAATACAACGAACTTATAATAGTTCGAATAGGGTGGCTCCAGGGGCGAGCTTTCGACACTTGTTAGTGCCTGGATGCGCGGATCGTTGTGCACATTTTTTAGAGCGTTGACATCGTCTTTAGTCATTCCATCACGAGTTTCTTTGTTCATTGTGAGAACAATCATGGTACGTTTCCAATTAGTGGATGCTACCTGTAATAGGGTCGTGTTAAAACGCGGCTTTATAGTTCAAATAATTTGGCAGTTCAAATGACTCAGTAGTTGGAATAACTTAGTATTTCAAGTAACTTAGTTAGTAGCTCAAATAACCTACTTTCTCCATTTTATAATACCTCATCCATGCGCGCGCAGCAGATACATGCGCGCATGCATGCATGCAATGCGATTAAATTTGCGCGAAGGTCATAATAAATTTCTTATTCGCGTGTCACAAAAAGAATGAACTTTCCAGGTTTTATGCTAAATGGTAATTTACTAGGATTTATCATTTGTCGGCTGTACTGGATTACTGAGGGGCACTGTGTTAAAGTTATTAAAGTGTGTCCCAATCCCCACTGACCATTCATGTTCCTCGATACTAGGTAGGTAGGTACTTTTAGTTTCCTTTCATAACAACCACGGTGTCCTAATATTGACTAAGCGCATAGAAAAATATGATGCAGCGCATCACTATTGCTTTGGGGCGGCTTTGTGCATAGTGCAAAAGTTCGGGCTTATGGATCGGCCTCTGATCATCTGCTTTGTAATTTTTCTTCGGGAATGTTTCAGAAATCAGCTATCTTGAGGAAAACAGACAGTTAAGCAGAATGGACGTTCATTTTCCCGTGTATCATCCGTTCATCTTGATTTCGTAATTTTTGACGACTTCCGAGCTCTCTAGAGCTCTAGTATATTCAGTGTTTTAGCTATTTGCAGAATTAGAAGCCCTTCATTCTCTTGACGTGTAATTGCGCACGCACCAGTCAGTAGTCAGCCTTCAAGCATGTGATCTGACAGGTAAGACGTCTCTTTAGCGGAGCGAAGTACTGTGGTTTGCGGCATGTGTATCTGATCGTGCCGGGACCCAACATTTTAGGTGATGTATAAATTTCTAATTTAAACATATTGTTCCTTTCCCTCGATAACTATTTAACCCAAACATAATCCAAATTTAAACATAATCCAAATTTTAAACGCACGCATGAACATGACTAGGGGTAGTTTTCCTGTCTGTAATTACATGTTTAGAAGATAACGTTACCTTTGGCACGGAGCAGTAGAGAAACTTGTAGTTGGAATCAAACTTGGTAAAGTAACTGAGAGATATACCCCGAATGTGGCTTCCATACTCGGATAATGGAATCTTCGCTGCTTCTAGACACTTCTGAAAGAGTTGAGAAGTTTATACCTCATTCACTTTTTATCTATACGTAGTTTTTTACCACCTTCACGGTTCAACACTGTGCTTCCTTGACGAGAAGCTCTTAAAATTACCTACAGTAAAACATTTTTTAAATAAGAGAAACAGCCGGCACATAACCACCCACCCTTCTACTACCCCACTGGCCACTATCTACCCCATTACTATCTACATGTGTATAATTGTATAATTGTATAATTGTAAGTCCTCCTACTGAGCTGTAACGGGTGATGTGTTACACGTAACACATCAATGATCTTCTCTACTAGAATCTCTACAAAATGTCCACGTTACTTTCCCAGGTGTCTCTAACTTAGAACGATCTTATTTACATTTTATAAACGACTCAAGCGGAGCCAGATGCGTGAGCTCTAACTCCCAGAGCAAACTCATTTAGGTTGTGTGTTTGAGAACAAAGGGAAAACTTAGCAGTTTAGTGCAGTTTAGTGCCACGTGTACTACATGACTTGTACATGACTTGTACATATATATATAAATATATAGTTCAGGAGCACTTGACTGTACGAAATCTCTATCAGGTACTCACTTTTTAATTGGTTGTGAAACTGCAAGCGGTTCGAAATTCGACGAATATCTTAAGCGTTTTTTTGAACATTGGAGTCGCACATTTTTTCATTACTTATCTTCTAACCGTTTTTTAAAGATAAAGAAGTACTGAAGGTTAGTGCCATGCAATGGTCGTTTATTTCGGGGAGACATCTATTAATTTGCTTCCCAGCCATTATCATTATCCAGCTAGCAATTATCAACCAAACGATGAAAGTGTGCGAATTCAACCTAGAAGGGGCAATAAACAAACGGAAAATATAAGCACTGCATCTAAAACATTACCAAACACTGAAAGTTGAGCGGTAGTTATGTAGAATAATTATATACAGACTCATTGATATTATACAAATAATTTGAGACAAGGATGGACTTCTGGGGGGGCTAGTTTAACGTGCTACGACCAGGCCCTAAGCCCTGGCGGCCATCAGCATCTGTTAGAGTGTATTGATCCTGTATTTTCTCCTTATTATGTTTTGAATAGCCTGAGTGTAGTCATCAACTATTAACATAAGGCATCATCAAAGTCATCGTGCAAACCACGTCGGCTAACCAAGGTCCCAAAGTGTCTTCCTTAAACCAAGTTGTTTGTCTGGTTATAAAAGGTTTAAATAGTAAACAGGTAACGCCTCGACTTTAGAGATGATGTGGCTTCAAAAGTTGCTTATTAGAAATCACGATTTATTAAGCCTGTGATTTCTCGCTTTATATTTACGTTCTCTAGAATTTTAGAAGTTTAGGAGAGAAACTCTGTACAACGATTTAAGAACGTGACGGACACAATTAATATAAGATCCAGAGTTAGTGTCACTCAGGGGCAAAAGTTTGTCGCGGTGGGTGCGGAATCGCGATATTTGGCGTTAACCGCGATAAATCGCGATATTTGGCATTTGCCGCGACAGATCGCGACAATCTTATTTTTCCGCGATAAGTCGCGATTTTTACTATTTTCCGCGTCAGACCGCGATTTTATTCATTCTTAGCAGTCAAATTCCAGGGATTCCTGCGTTCCGAAGACGACTTGACCAGTCGTTATAAAAGTTGACCAGTCGTTACAAAAGTTGACCAGTCGTTACAAAAGTTGACCAGTCGTTACAAAAGTTGACCAGTCGTTACAAAAGTTGACCAGTCGTTATAGAAAACTTGACCAATCGTTATATCCTCTGGTAATCCGAATCTCACTCCTAACAAGAGCAGTAATTTGCTTCATAATTGAATCGTCACAACCACATTGACAATTTGATGGACCGTTTTTTGTCTAAACGCCCTCCTAATGCTAATGTTGTCTGTCAACCCCCCTCTAAGAAACCTAGCCCTGCTGCCTTTCCGCCTTAGAGTTGCAGAGTCTGGCCGCGATAAGTTTTACACAGATGGTGATAAAAATTTCACGATTTTTGCCGCGACATAGCCGCGGTTTTCACGATTTTTGCCGCGACATTGCCGCGATTTTCATGATTTTGACCGCGACAAGGCCGCGATTTTTGGCATTTTGGCTTGTCGCGGCACCGCGATTTTTGGCCATAAAAACCGCGACAAATTTTTGCCCCTGGGTGGTGGACGCTACGGCTCACAAACTCACATTACCATGGACGCTACGGCGGAGATACGGCGGAGTTTTTATGTATTGAGTCCTGAAGAGCAATGACTTACTCAGTAAATTCGTTCCCCCGACACTTACAGTTTAGAATCAAATTTAAAGTAAAATCAACCCCTTGAAAAGATTTAAATTTCCAAAATTTCAGATAGAAATTGACGAAAATTTGCAAAAAGCATGAGCA
>JH153403.1:167922-184196 GCA_000226015.1 Mnemiopsis leidyi
TTCTTGCAACCAACCTTTTTCTTGAAGCTACAACTAAATTGGAGGTCAAAAGAAGCCATAAAGTGGCCATTATAACTCATAAAAGTACCAGTAGGTGCACGAGATTTTAAATTACGCGAAATTGCAGGAAATCGTAGCTGTGTTTTGCGCGCAAACGCACACACTGTGCATGACCCAGCATTATGCGCAGACATCTCAACGTTGTAGGTTGATATCCTACTGTCGCGACCATCACGCGCTCTTACGCATTTCCAATTTCTGGCCTGGCGAAGAAATTCTAGGCACGCATCGCCCGTTAAATGCTAGCTCATCGTGAGACATTCGCAGAGACGGACACTCTAGAAAGCATCTGTTTCTGCGTGGGCCAAGACCATATGAAATTGAAGCGTTCCATTCAGGCCCAGGTTTATGGTTTGGAAACTTAACGCAGGGTTGCAGTTAGCAGTGTTGCAGTCAATCAATTGCAATAGTAGCTATACTTCAAAAATCGGTCTCAACCTCGATGAGCAGGTGCACTTGCCCAACAAGCATAACCATGTGTTTGAGAGGAAGAAATTATGAGCGCCATGTTTCACTGCCTGCTGGCAATCAGGGAAATATTACAATTGGTACTTCATTTTACTACTCAAATAATGACTGGGCAAAATCAAATGCCCAATTTATAAAAATTTATACTCATAGTCACTCTCCAATGCATGCACTGATCCCCAATTTTTCCACCCAAGCTGAAAGCGAAGGCTGTTGAGGGATGGGAACATTGTTCATCTTCTCCCACCCTGGTGTACTTCCACCGCCCACCCAGGAGATCTGAGAGATAGGGGAACCAGGGCAGACATAAAACTAAGACATGAGTAAACGTTCATTAGAACTTGTGCGAGAAATAGCAATTTGCTATACTTAAATTTTAATGGCTAGCCAAGACACATGTGTAGAAAAGCTAACTATAAGATTGAGATCTCACTTTAAAAGGAGTGATACCTAAAATGACAAGGATCTTAATGTTCATAACCTCATTACTCTTATAGCTTTATTTCATACTTATTTTAATTCGGACACTCCAACAGCCACATTTTACACAAGTGTAACGGCCAATTACAAGAGGCCGAATGTACAATTATACATACACGCCAGTGACGGTTAAGGTAGTGTGTACCATACTTTTATCGCCCGAGACTTCGCTGCAATGGACAGCTACTCATTTAACCCTCAATCACGGTTTCCCGATCATTCGGCTGAGTCGACCGAAGAAGGTTGCATAGGCAAATGCCCTTAGCGCACTTCTCTAGGACTGGCGGATACAGGATTTAAATCCCTGACATCCTGCGTGGGAGCCAAGAAGGAAACCACTACACCACCACTAGGCTACGTACTACGTACTACGTTAAGAAATAAAATCTGTCTTTGATTGATACATTTTACTTAACACAGCAGTCAGCACTGGCAGTGCGACACCACAGAAGGGATCAGGCTGTACAAGTGGAGATATTTCGGTTTGTAGTAGCAATAATTATGGTTGAAGAATACAATATTTTCTTGAACTTAGTGCTCATAAGGAGTGAGTTAACTATCAGAGAAAGAGGAAGAACTGGGATGGTATAGCGCTACATCAAGTTTTAATCTGTTATCCGGACTTGTTATGGTTGTAATTTGAGAGTTGGATGTGAGAGGTGAGTGCAGTGTGGCCTTGGTTATGAGAAATTTCGTTGAATGTGGCAAATTTCGGACACCATGAAACGTGCACATCACAAAATAAGTGCTGGGCGTGAGTACACTAGTTGCTGAAATGGGTACTTTATATGATAGCTTATGCTTATTGCAGCTTAACTTGGCAGTATCCAAGAAGCCCGACCCAGTACGCAAACCAGTATGCAAACTGGTTCGCGTAGTGGTTGGCATACTGGTTCCGCAATCCTCGAACCAGTATGCGAACCAGTCCGGACTTGTTATGACATGATAACAAGTAGGTCACAGATGCAAATTGCCGGATGAAAGTTGTGACATAACGATTAAGTTGGGGATGTTGTAAATTAGTAAGTCACGCACAGACTTGTTCAATTAATAATATACCAATTTTATGCAATAACGATATAATAGAGAAACATAACACACAATATGATAGAATACAGAGTCAGGTAGAAGGAGGATTTCTTTATATACCAAATCTTAAACATAGCTAGGCTGTTACTTTCCCTCAGCAATTTGCATCTGGGATCTGTGACCTACTTGTTATCATGTCATAACTAGTCCGGATCGGACTGGTTTGGGGATTGCCGAACCAGTACGCGAACCAGTACATAAACCAGTTCGCCATGCTAATGAACGTATACATATATTATTCAATTAATCGATGTAAGAACCTAACTTGAGTATGTAAGATATATTTTAGCACACTGCGTTTCACCAGTAGTGTCCGTATCCCAGCATAAAGGGCTTACGAAAGTTTAAAAGCGTGTACGTCCTTTCGCCAGCTGTTCCGATACTGCCACTATCAGATGTTCAGTGTGCAAGGCACAAAAATTGAAACTCAATGGCTGGTGGCATGATAATTGATAGTCTGACAATTGATAACTTCTATTACGATTGATAAGTTGAATTATGAATTAGATAACATTAAAGAATTAGATAATATTTTTATGAATTGATTGTGGTGATGATTTTTGTGTTTCTCTACTGGTTTGCGAACTGGTTCGCGTACTGGGTCAAGCTTCTTGGAACTGCCATTAACTTCTAAAATTCTGTAAAGTTCAGTTGATTCCATTCAGAAAAATAGAGTTTTTTACTGCATTCTCTACTACATGTACACTTAAACGTGATGAGAATTTCACAGTGGGTGATTTGCAAAATTGTTTCGAGAGCCATGTAGACTGTTAAATGAATTGGTTAGTCGGGTATGGTGTTATCAAGAGGTTACATTTTCTAGTAGATAATGGGAATAATGAAAACAATGATATTTGTACAATGTACATGTGACTTTACAGTCTTAAACATTTCCAAAATACAGCAGTGTCTATAGAGGTTTTTAACAGTAAGTAATTCATGTTTAGTAAAAAGTGGTTTAGTTGATTCTTTCTCATAAAGCTTGAAGCCTAACTTTTGTTCGCAGATTGGTCCAATCCTTGCATATGTTCTAAACTTGTCTAAATACATTTCAGGGACGCCAAAGAGGATTCTAACACATTATTTCTGGGTAATGAAAAGGGGTTTAATTTGGTTACTTGAGATACCACCCCATACAGAAATAGCGTAAATTAGATGTTATTCAAATAGGTAGAGGTATATTTGTTTGTACAGTGATTCAGGAAGGCAGCTTTTGATATGATAGATTCGTCCACAAATATTCCTTTATTTTTCATTTAGAAGCTGGACATGTGGCTTCTAGCTTAGCTTGTCATCATTACCAGGGCATCGTTATGCCACCAAATGGCAGTTTTAGTACCATTGCAAATGCCTGGGTTAGGGTGTAATTGTAGTCATTCATGTTCATTTCATCATTCAATTTTGTCATATTTTGTCATATTTTGAGATTGTAAATTTTAAACTCGTGTTTTTCCTATTATCCAAATTAACTGATATGTTATAACTGACAATTATGTTTTTTCATAGATGTTGTATTAAATTTGAGCTTTGATTGATGCCCTACAACCAGAGGCAAAAGGACTGCTACACTAATGTTTGGACAGTTGGTTATTGGACCTCCTGGATCGGGTAAGCACAAAAGCTGTTCATTTTGTCGTGTATTCATTAGTTAGTTGCAGTTTTCTTTTACAAGTTCAAATGCGGATTCAAAGATACTTAAGAAGTTTGGACCTTAATGAATTTGTTGTATTACAAGTGTTGTAACAGTTTAAAACTAGTAATTTCATTAGTATGGACTGCACAAGGTCAGAGCTTAGTAGTTAATTCAGGACTTAAGAGAAGAGAAATTTAATGTTTGTATATTAATGTATATTTAGGAACTTAAGCTTTATCAAGTCGTCCTTATTATAGCATGTTCGCTGCTAGCCACACTACAGGGTGCTCCCAGGGCCAAGTAGTTTTTTTTTAATTTTTATTGACTTTACTACTTTTTTTTTACTTTACTAGGGAGCCAAAGTTCTGTCAGCGTATAATTCAGGGGGATGGGTAAGGTGCTGACCAAGACTATGACATCCTGGAATTTTTTTTCGTGGTTAAAATTGATATTTTATGGTTAAATTTTGTGGTAAAAGTTTAGGTCATTGTAAATTTAGATATTGAAAATTTGACCATGGCAACAGGGGTGAGGCAAAATTTTTTTAAAAATCTGGTCATTTTAACCCCCGCCCCTGAATATAAATCCCCATTAAATTTTGATATTGTATCACTAGTGCACTTATTAGACAATCTTGTTCTCAGGTAAAAGTACTTACTGTCGGGCGATTGCCCATCATCTCATAAACTCAGTGAAACGAGATGTCATCATTGTCAATCTTGATCCTGCCAACGACAGACCTCCCTACGAGGCTGATGTAGATGTTCAAAGTTTGATTGAGGTCGATGAGGTAAGAGTCACCGTTTGGGTTATCTTGAATCCCGAATAAACATGACTTAGACTGCTTTTATAGAGAACATGCTGTAATAGTTAATTTAGGATGAGGAGTTCAAAATTGTATTCCAAAGTTCTTCAAGAGGGTTGAATGCAATTTTTGTTATCTCACATAGCAATTATAATGACAACACCTTAATTTAATGAATATGAACAATCCCGTACAGGTTATGGAGAGACTTACTCTTGGCCCAAATGGAGCTATTCTCTTCTGCATGGAGTATATTGAAAACAACATGGAAACTTTAAAAGAAATGGTCATGTCCCAGAAAGCTTATGTTATTTTCGACTGTCCTGGTCAAGTGGAACTGTACACCCATCACGCTGCATTTAGAAACATTGTCAATTGTATTTCAAAATGGGGAATGCAGGTTTTTTGCACTTACTTATCAAGATGACAATTTAATTTTTTCTAATCGTCTGGTGTCGGCTGCTTTTGATTTTTCTAGTCTCTAGTAATTTGTAAGTTATAAACTATATCTAAGACAATAACCATCTTCGAAGGGCAATTGCTAAACAGCAATCTCCACTTTTTCCTTGTCAGCTTTTTAAGAATCCAGGAATTGATCATGATCAAAGTGCTTTTATTTCAGTTATGTGTGGTCAGCTTAGTCGATAGTCATTACTGCACTGATCCGGCGAAGTTTATCTCTGTGTTACTTACCAGCCTATCCAGCATGCTTCATCTCGAACTTCCTCACATCAATGTCCTGTCCAAGATAGATCTCATCGACAAAATGGGGCCCTTAGGTATCTTCGTTATGTTTTTCATTTTTATGAAAGCCTGGGACCATAAGTTCAACAACAAGAAGAACTGGACAGTTGTCACTGCTTGTAGTTTAACTGACATTCTTTCCCGACTGACTGACTATACATTTTCCTCCTTCTTCTAAATTTGTTACAAAGAGTAGTTGAATTTTACCTATATTTAATATTATATAATTACTGAGATTGTATGGATTTTAGGATTTTAGGGCTGTGAGGTAATACAGTAATATTCCGCAAAATGGGGCCCTTAGAATTAGGTGTCCTCAACATGTTTTTTATTTTTAGATGGATGGCTTATATGGATTATAGGGCTGTGACGCAATACTCTGAATAAGAATATAACGTATGATATTATAGTTGGAGTTGTGAAAGCTAACTTTTCAGCCTTCAAACTGAACTTCTACACGGAGGTGCTAGATCTGTCCTACCTATTATCTGAGCTAGATGAAAGAGTGTGCAGTAAGAGGTTTATCAAGTTGAATCATGCTCTCACTGGACTTGTGGAGGATTACAACCTAGTCTCTTTCTATCCTCTCAATGTGCAGGTAATTTAAAATCTGTCCCCTAAATAGCGAGGTGATAGCAATGGGTAGGAATGATAGGGCTTAGAGGTTGTTCACGTATTACATTGTCACAACTTTTGCATAAATTATGTTATTATGTTGAGTAGTCTCAAGATGAAAGTACGGTGTTTTACTTTGCCCAATTACCGGTTTAACCTTATTTGGTCCCCTGCTACGCGGCTTGTAAACAGGGATCGGCCAGATAAGGGCGGTCCGTGTATTTTAACACCGTGCTTTCAGGCTTCAGCTATACAATATAATACATAATCAAAAAGTTTAAGGTAGTAAAAGTACTTGGAGGCCTCATCCCCTGGCCCTCCCGTTTTTAGTACATTAGTTGTACAAATAGTAGACACAGTTTCCAACTTGAACAGTTGTTTTCTGGACGTATACATCGTTAGAAATACCTAGGGCAACACTTTTATTGGAGAATATTCTAACTCTTTCCACACTTTAGCGACCCACCACCTAAAAGTTTATCCGGCGACAAAAATCGTGAAAGGTTACAAACCATCCTTGCTTCTAATGTATAGTTCAAAGAAGTTCATGCCGGATATATCTAAAGGCATTGCTATTGCCACACCCTCAGCTTCATTGGAACACACGACTTATTGCTTACAGCATTTAATGAAATATCATAAAATTTACGATAATTTATGCTATCCCAAAAGTTCCTTGTCACAAATATTTTTGAATCGTAACTACGCAACTATATATAATTGCTGGACCACGCTAAGCACTTCATAATTACTGTAATGTCACACAACTATTAAAGGATGTACGTAAGCAGACATCAAATATTATACACTGGCGGTCAGCCAATGCAAGCTGACATTGTATAGCGTTTGGTAGGTATAACTGTATGATGGCAGAGCTTCAACTGTTTAGGACGTGTATTGTTTAACGAGTCGTGTGACGTCACACCTCAGATCTCGGCTAAGACTTTGTTTGTATTTGGATTTATTCGTTTGTTCCTTCTAGGAAGATTGCTCTTGAATTTTCTGTTCATTTCCTTGACCTTGTGAAGATCATTCTTTAGTGCTAAGTTTGCCTAATCACTGCTTATTATTTTCAATAAAACTACCCATGTTATTTCCATTTTAGAATACCGGTAGAGGTTTGGTATATACATAGTTTGAAATATTGATGCACGATTACTGTGCAGTTTGCAATATTGATTTTTATAGATTTACGGAACCTTTTCTTTTGATAAGTCACAGGACGTGTAATAATTCAATACGATCGCGTTCTTGAATTCAATTCCATTTAAGGTTTTATGAGTACGGCTAGATTGTAGTTAGATGCGAACATTTACTTGCTGGTATAAAAGTATTAAAAGAAAAATTCTTTAAAGAAAAAAAGGTTCTTTATCTGCCCAGTCATCTAGCTTTTGTTGTCAGTTCTCCCATATCAAATATGGATAATAAGTCGCTTGTGTGGTGTGTGTGAATGAGACAAGTCAATAGATTGACTTTGCACAGACGCCTAAAGTTGTCTACCCTTTCTTTCATGAAAACTGGAGTTCCACTTTGCCTGCCGAAAATCTTTAACAAACTACCTCTATGTTGCGGATCCTCAGGTAGAAGCACAGCTTGTTTTTGAAAACGATTAATATTTATTGTTGTAGAAAATGTTAGCATTTAGTAATATGTAATATTTCTTAATAAACACGAAAGTTAGGCACTCTCAGAGTACATATTTTCCAAATTCTGGAAAATAAAATTCTGGATCTAATTATCATCTTAGACCTTGGTACAAAATGATATGTGAACATGAACATATCTGAAATAGAAGAAATCGTTAACAAACTTTAGATATAATTAGCAATTAGCATGTTCCATAATACTGTAATCTAAATTCTGAGATCCAGAGCGTTTCACTGAGTGATCTCGTTCCTCGATATTTCAAACCATTGGTATGGTACTTCTTATGGTATGGTACTTCTTACCAACTCATGGATCAATGCAATATGACCAGAAACTCTTCAGCTCAAAATTATAATTTTGTCAATCTGACATGAGATTTAATGGAAAGTTCAGAATACGATCTTTGGAACTAACCGTATTTTCACACATAACGACATGCATGTCGAAACAGTGGCATTTTCCGCATCTCACAGGATCGCACTATTTGTCTCCTTTCATATGGCCTTGGCCTTGGAAGTGGCAATCATGTGCTACATCCTGCCTCATTCCCAGAGAAAAAGATGCTGCCAGTAGAAACATGCTTAGTAGAAGGGAAAGTTTGAACCTTTTTACTGACGAAATTACATAATTGAGTGGTGCCAAACTAATTTTAAAACTGAGATGAATTATCCTAGAAAACTGTGATTGATGGTTTAATTTTACAGGTTGCAACTTCAAGACAACTATAAAAGCCTGGGTGAAGGCGTAACAAATACAAAATTCCATCAAAGTTTTGGTCTCGTCTGATCAAATTAAAAATTCACGGTACGACGAATTTCATACTTTGATCGTGTATCAGGACAGACGAAAAATTGGCAATAAGTTTGTGCAAAGTTTAAAGCTGTCGGCACCATTATATTATTATTAAATTTTTTTAAACGATTACATCAAAGGTTTTTTCAGCGATTTAAAAGCGTTCGGGAATTGCAAAACTGTTTAAGTCTATTAAGTTATAAGTAGTATCTTGCTCGTTATGCGTTCACGATAGTATTAATGATGCTACCATACGAACACTCAACTATGGAGCTTTGGAAGATTATTTCAGTGACTGACAATTTAAATTTCAAAGCCGTATAACATACCGGCATCAAGCAAAATATGATGATCATATTCACAACGATGCACAGTTGAGTAACATTTACGACAAACACACAGAAGTTTTTGTATATAATGGGTAGTCTACAATATAAAATAGATTGCTATGAGGTTTCAAGAGGAGTAAGCAGTCCCTTACCGTCTTTTGTCCTATTCCCAAGCAAACTCGTTTTAATTTTTTTCACCCTAGAAATTTAAATTTTGACCCTAAAATGAAGTTTTCACAAGATGTTGGAGAAGATAATTGAAAACTTTGTCATGGACAATTTCCATCCTTGTTTTGTCTAGCGAAATAAACAAATTTCGCAATCTGATTTCCTCATCATAACTAAACATGCATATTATAAGTGTGCTATTTTCGCTATAATTCACTGAACTACTGAAATTCACTGTTCTGGAAAAAATTGGTAACAGTAAAGGGATTTTCTGAACTCGGAGACTTCAGTGGAATGCTTAGATGATATTTCATATTCTCCACAATTTGTTGTACCAGTAAAACTAAACCTCGGTAAATCATTTGGTAAAAGTAAAGAGCTTCCTTTGTAACTTTTATTCAGACATGACGAAATCCTTAAATGTCGACTGTTAAACAATCATGTTTCCGAGTAATGCTTTGCGTAAAATCATGCACAACAAAGTGTTGAAACACATTTTGAATCTAAGTCTGCCGTAAAGAATCTAAGAATTTTATCTAAATTTTTTGAAAGAACTAGACAATACAGCAAAAGAGAAGAGTTATTTTTGGTGAGGAGTAACAAATTTTGACCAAAAAACGATAGAAAAAAGTTGTTTCCAGCTTCTGATTGGTTAAAACTTGTCACCCCTCCCCATGCCATATATATTATGTATTATCTGCTGTCCCCATGCCATATATATTATGTATTATCTGCTGTCGTGTCGATGATCACAGAGAGTGTCTCGCACAAAACTTCTCGCCAGTCTCGATTGTGTTGTCGCATTTCTGAAAAAGTCCAAGCTATTATTATTAATATTTTGCACAATTTTAAAAATTTGCCATTTTTATGTACCTTGAAATCGAAATTGAACATGTACATGATGTATATCTTCCAAATCGAGGAATACTTGCAACACTCACGGTATTATCACAAGAAACTACGTGAAAATCTAAACAGCGACAAAATCCACAACGGTCAGGGTCACACCAACTGGAGCCGATATCGTGGTCCTGGCCTTGGAAATGGCAGTGATCATTAGATGCTTCAGACTTCTTTTCCAGAGAGAAAGATGCGGAGAGGAGCATCATTGCTGAGAGCAGGATAAGTTTGATCATCCTTGCTGGTGCTGTAAAGAAGGAAGGTTACTGGTTAGATCGGCTGAGATGAAGCAGGAGTGTCGATTGTGGAAGTTAGGTAAATTTTCTATCAATGTGGCATTCAATTCATCTAGTTTTTTTTCTGTAAAACCTTAATTAAAAACTCTCGTGGACAGTTCTGGAAAATAGCACTGATATTCAAGTTGTTCAGGCATCAACTATTGATAAACAAATTCTACACCTATTGCGAACGAAGTTCTTGTGATCTAACTACATGTAAAATAACTTGAACAGTTAAACGGCACACTCGACGTGCCTATGTTGCAACTTACACAATGAAAGAACTAGTGCGTTTTAAAAGACAATTGAATGAAACCTCTTCGAATAATGTTTAAATAGTGACTATACGGAATTGAAGTTTACCGCCTTAACACTGTATCTAACAATTAGATCAACAGATCGATTAATGAGCTTGTATCCTACGTGTATAAGTCATATTTTAGCTTAGTTAAGCTTAACGGCAGTCTGCTGCCTAATACGATAATTTATTTCATAGTTTGTGAAGTTTCACGAAAACTATAATTAAACTCAGGTAAGGATGGCATTAGTAATCAAGATATTTACGCTCGCAGTTTTACAGGTGATATGCAGCACCGAGGACAAGTATCAAGTAGGTACATAAACTGGCTTACAAAATTTGTTTTTTCAGGGGATAAATTAGATCTAGGCACTTAAAAAAGTAAAAAGGTGTACCGCAGAAAGGACTGTGAGCAAGCTGCATCTGTATGAAACAGACCTCATGAGCTATCCCAAGAGGGAAGGTGACGCTTTCTTTGTACATATTTAAGTTAAAACTTTAAAGAGTGAAAAGTTGTCCTCTTTAAGAGCTTTAAACGTGTATTCCTGCTAATTGAAACTCATCTTATTATGTTTGGTGATAATGAATATAACCCATTATATTTTCAAGTCTCTCTAGAAAGTTATCAAGTCGGACGAACTAGAAGGGGCAATATTACAATATTTCAGGAATATTCTGGGTGGGGTCTCCAACTTAACCACTTTTACCGCCCTTCTTAAATCAACGCTTATATCAATTAAAGGATTTAAGGGAAAAGTGAACATTGAGGAAGTGCCAGTTGATGAAATTAATTTCAATTTAATTCCAACAGTTAGTGTAGCGATATTAACTTTTTAATAATTATTGTATGTATCTATTTACTATCTTATTCTCCATTTAAGGCTGGATAATGGCCCAGCAACAACAACTTTTACCGCCTAATCAGAGTGAAACGGGTTCTATCAAATCGCTGCAACTCCTCCCAATTTTATAGTCACTGTGATAGAATCTAGCAACAGCGTAGTGTAGAAAGGAGATTGGGTAAATCACCCCTACCAGACAAAATGAGCGGTAAACCAGGGAGAAAGCTAAAACGGGGCGTACCGGTGGATCGGGCTGGAACACAAGCAGGGGAATGTACAAACATATAATGGTGAGAGATAGACGATCACTTACCGTGCGGAGGAGACCAAACCGCACCAAAACAGTTGAAACCGACTTAGATCTCGTGACTCTGTGAATGTGGAGACGCCGATTCACGAACAATAGACACGTACGGAAAATATCAGATTGAGACCTAACCCGACAAAGAACGTGCTTTATTCCAAGAGAATTGAGGTGTCCTTAGACTTACCTTTAAGTACGTACATTTTCTTAGCTTGAACGAGGAGAATAAAAGTTTGCATAAATCAAGGAGCTTAGACTGACTAGTTATAGATAAAACCTTATTGTGTATTGTGTCAACGGAATATACGTCGAAATGTCCCTTCTGGAAAAAGCTATTGTACAGCCAACTATCTTTTCAAAACATCCAAAAACGAGCATTATCGCCTTCGAACATCGCACATGAATCACCAGTACGAGATACCACGTGAGAAGTCTCGTGATACCCCCTCTACCAAAAATGCTTACTAAACTAAGGAGCGACCTAAAAAATTATGGCTAGCCGCCTGACCGTTCTCTATATTTTACCTCGGGTTTGCGAGGTTAAGGCTGATCAGGGGTAAAAATAGCGAACAGTACCAGGCTATAAAGCTGGCTATTAACCATGCTATCAACCTGGCTATTAACCAGGCTATCAACCTGGCTATACACCTGGCTATAAACCTGGCTATAAACCTGGCTATTAACTTGGCTATTAACCTGGCTATAAACCTGGCTTTTAACCTGGCTGAAAACCTGGCTGAAAACCTGGCTATTAACTTGGCTATAAACCTGGCTATAAACCTGACTTTAAAGTCGACAATTAGCGGTTTGTGACTTGTACAATATAAGTTTAAAAGTACTACTACTGATAGCTGAACTGTGTCAGGATATTGGGAGTTTGCACCGTCTGTGTAAAGCTGTGGACAAAGCTAACGGTTACGTGTACGGCGAGCTGGAAGAGCGAACTGTTGCTGGTTAGTTTCTTTATTCTTCTCTAGGTGGTTCTCCTTTTCTCTAGGTGGTCTCTCTGCTGGTTAGTTTCTTTATTCTTCTCTATTTCAAAAGTGTTATCATGACGTGGGTGATTTCTTCTTTGATCTAAATTACTTTCTTGAAAGGCATTTCTAGCCAAAAGGCATATGAACAAATCTCAACTGGAAATATAGATTCCAACCGGCATCGAACATTCATTCAACCGGTTTTAAACGCTTTAAAATTCCAGGACTTTCCCAGAGCGACAGCGGTGTAAATCTTGAGTTTGAGTATGACAAGTCTTTGCAGTACGACAACAGATGACAATGATGTCACCATGGTTACTGAAGAGCTGCTGTATGTGCAGTCTTTTTGTAACAACCGGTTTATTAATCCTATGACTTGTTACAACTTCAGGAACATTCATTGCATTGTTTTTGTTGTTCGATCACCGAGTTGGATATATCAGATTTCAGGAAATCGTGTAATTCTCGAGATTCGACCTAAACTTACTATATATATATATTTAATAATATTTTGATAATTCTGTAAGCGTACGGGTCGACTTGACAGTGAACACATTTTTTATATCTTCTTCCAAACTAGTAACAAGATTACTGTACATGCTACACACATAATTAAATGTGTTTAGTCTGTTCACGCTTGTGACGTCATTGTCTACTGGACTGAAGATAGCGCCTATCTCTTCCCATCAATCCATCATATGACTGCCTTAATTTCTCCGAGGTATTTTCAAGTCTAGTTTAGGCGCTTTTCTGTTGAATGTTCTGCGGGTTTTTGTTTGAAACAGACGCAATGTGTTTAAGCAGGTTAACTTTAGAATACTTTTGAGGCACATAACAATTTCAATTGATTTGCAGTACTTGATAATCGGTATGCCACATAAATGACCACCTCAGCCGTCGATAGCTGGAAAAACACTGCACACTCTATCAATATAAAGCAGTGTGACCAAAGGTTAAGTTTAAATACTGCGAGACTACTGATCTTCGACATGCATAGTAGAAAATGTCATCGATCTCGTGCCATGCGAGCTTCGCTCGGTGCCAAGTTATTTTTCTCTAGATGCTCCTCTTGTTCGTTTAATACATATGTTATGGATGAAGTTAGCTTGTTCTTGATTTATTACTTTTAAAATTTCATTACTTTATTCATTGCGATAAGCTGTTATAATCTGTGAAAGTTACAATCAGACACGAGCACTCTTGAAATCCTTAAAGCCTTTAATCAATTATGAAATTTTTAAAACAGTTAGCTTTTCAAATCTAACTGCTGAACCTTAAATAAAACTAAAAATAAACATTTTAAAAGGGATATCCTCAGTAATAAACTGTATAGCAAGCTGCACTAACAAGCCATTCACCTGTAGCTGATTGATGAACCGTGACCCTATTCCCAAGAGCTATTCCGGAGCGACAACACCCGTCTGTCTTACAGTCACCTCCCTCTCCATCCTTCTTGTAAACGACTTCTTCGGATACTCCCAATATGTGAAGCCGGTGACCAAGACACTTGCGTCCCTGGGTTTTCTTTATCTGGGTGTCAATTATGGTCTGGTTAACTCTGACCAGGGCTACTATGTCTTTATCGGTGAGTGAGGCGTGAAATTTGTTTTGCTCGTTTGCTTGGTTTTAGGAAGGTTTTGGCAGCAATATATTACAAAAGTCTGAAACTGTTGAATTAATTAATCTATTTTTTATTGAGCCACGATCTTGTCAATTCAACAAGGACAAGTAAAAGACAATACTTGCATACAGTTCGACATATGAATTAAATAACTCTGACAAAAAAGGCGAAGCTACAAAAACGACCAGCGTTTAACATTGATTCAGCAAAACTTTACCAAAATAACGTATATAAAACAATAAATCGAATTATCTAAAATCTGAATTAAACTTCAATTTTTTCAAAAACCTAAAATTACAAAAACTCCTTTCCGATCCACACATTTCACCTTCCCATCTTAAAATCTTGTATGCCCTAAAATATTCACTGCATTATGATGTTATCAACAGAGAGATGGTTCAAGTCAATGGGAGCGATGTGAGTGTTAGGAGTGAACCCCGAAACCTGGTTCCTGGTTATGGTGACCCCCTCCTTCTCCAACCTACAGGTTGTCATGTTCCTGTTGCTCTGATGCTCCACTTGTCTGATGGAGACCTGGTCAACTCTCCTCCACCTGTACATGTACCTGTCCAGCACCCCCAGACAGTAGTTTTGGAGGGATCTACCCCGACTGATAAGGATACTGGCGTTTATTGTGGAATGGAGGTATGGTACTACGGTGGAGGTGATAAAAAGGAGGGTCTCATAAGGGGGACCGTTCAAAGAGGTTGAGTTGGTGGTTACTATAGCGATAAAGTACACGCTGTTACACATGATGTATACCATTGTGAGGTAGATTATGGTTATTGTCATTTTCTTGCTCCGGCTACTCTTGGATGATATCTGAATGTTTCGGAACATGAGGTAGTAAACTTGGCTGATCATCAGGGGCAGTGCGATTAAGACGGGTAGGACAAAGGGGATGACAAGGACAAAGCACCACACCAAGAAGGAAGGCGGCAGAACGCACATAGCAAAGCTTGCCTTGAAAATTGTTATTCGTCCCAGCATAGTCTTAATGACGTCATAACGGATGTAGTAAAGCAGTGGAAGTCCGGTGTCCTGCTCCAAAGATATGTCGGATATGGTGACTATAATCCAACAAGCTGGCTGGATGATTAGCAATGTGTTGAGTGTCCTGTTTGACACTTTGAAAGAAGGAATGGAGACAGTTTGTGTCCGGAGAACTGTCAGCAGCAGGTTATTCCATACTGCGATCCGGGACATCAAGGAGGAAACAGCCACTACAATCTTGGTAGTGGCGATGTCAGGGGGGTTTGTCTCCAAGGTGGAGACGTCCCAAGAACAGTAGTACATAAGGTTGCACCCCATGAAGATAGCCGCAACTCCGTTGATCATGTCGCACAGCGTCAACGAGCGATAGACTGTGTTGAACATCTGCTTTTTTACCTTGCAGTAGTAAGTGAAAGTGAACATGTTGAGTGCGAAGCAGGTCAGTCCGATGAAGACACATGCCATCCCCATGAGCTGAAGAAAGGTTTTGTTTTTGAGGAATTCCCTGGCTACAAGATTCGTTGTGTTCCGTCCGAAGGTTGATTCTAAAACATTGAGTTTTGCTCCCAGAGCTGATCGATCACAGTGCTTCAGCATTCCAAACATTTCGTCATCTTCACCTCTCATTATATGCTGTGATATCACTTTGTTAATAAGTTCTTGGGTAGTGTGTGGGATACCGATGTGTGAGATTAATTACAATGGGGATTGGGGCCGAGGAGCAAAATTGTCGTTAGACCCGTGCTCTATAGTGGAGTCAATAGGGCTCAAACTAAAAATGAAAAACAAAAAGGTTACGCTTTATGATGAATAGGACTAATAGAGTTGTCACGTACATCTTGTAACAAGTGAAACGCGAAATTACCGTAATATTTCAATCATTTTATCAATGATCATGTTCACACTGAAGATTTATTAGTTAGAAGAGCAACAAACCTTTCCACTAGATACTTTGTCATACATGTACAATATTACACACATTAAATATGAGCTACTAGATAATCTGTCTATCTACTAAAGTGAGAAAAAAAACCCTATCTTAACCATAATCTAACAACATAAAATAAATATGAAATAAATGTACTGTAAAGGCTAAAAATCTTCTCCCTTATATACGGCTGAAGCCGTGACCCTGCTAATGCTTAAAATCCATCAACTCTCAAACTCTGTCATATACGTCATATTAAGATAACAGATAAGCATGCAGAATTAGAAAAATGAAAATAGACTG
>JH153403.1:195490-216339 GCA_000226015.1 Mnemiopsis leidyi
AAATCGTGTTACATTCATTTCTTAATCTGTCATTCGACAAGTCAATTAAACTTAAGTTTAAAAGAATTTTGATCGACTTTACTTTTACTTGTTATTGTTTGATCGTACATCTTGTTGCAGTTGTTGCAAGGAAATTATGTATACATTTCATGATGCAGATGTGAAATCCATTACGCGGCCTCAGGCAGTTAATTCCTATGATCGTATTTGTATACATAATTTATAAGTTTGATAAAGGAGCGTGCGCGCAGTCGTGTGCGCGGACGGACGGACGGACGGACGGACACTTTTTAAGCTAATATTCCAAAATACCCCGATTTACGCTGTCGATCGCCAACCCTTGTTTTGTACTTTTTGTGCACGTGCTCAAAACGTATCAAAACAATCTTGCCATTTGGGCCCTTCGGGCCCAAATGGCAAGATACGTGAAAAAATTGTAATTGCTTGTCTATAATAGAGCTTCTCCTCAGTTTACACTATTTTCTATCAGTGACTGTAAAGTTTACAGGCACTGATAGAAAATAGTATATTTCAAGTTGGTATTGTGAAACGAATAGTATATTTGATATAAAACGAAACGAATGGTCTGGTCAGCGTGGTGAGCCAGTACTCACGTAATGTACCCTTGAACGGACTAAACACATAAAGTTTGTGACATCTTTCTCTGAATATAGATTCTCGTGGTGCACTAAGTTTTATTCACCTCATCAGAGTATTCATTGTTTGCAAACTTCGGTATTTTGTATTTTAGAATATTTTAAAAAAGCAAATTCTAAAAAAGGCGATATTTGTAAAGAACAGAGAAACCTGCCCAGTCCGGATCCTCCTTACCTCCTTGTTTGAGAGGGAAATCAAGGTAACACCTGACCCGATATTTGGTATTGATGGTCGAAATTCGCACCTCTCAGAGGCAAGGGCAATATCGATGTTTACCGTCAATATCAGCAATTTGGCATAACAAAATATGAGGATGATGCTATATATTGGACGATATTAGAGAGAGATTTACTTCTTGTGTTGATATCCAGTGCAGTGTGCAAGCAAGAAAAAAGCCCGCCTTCTCACGTGCTTTTGGTAACAATAAACCGTCACACTTTGTATGTGTTAGTTTTGGAGGGCGCACTTTCCTAAAATTAAGCTGCATTAGTAAATTTAGTAAATTTTTGCGCGTTTAATTACGTGACGTGCGTACGTGCAGCCAGTAACATGTGAGTCCGAAGTGCCCTTCTGACAACCCTTCTTGGAGCTTGCCTGCAGTGACCAGTGCTGTTGTCGCGGTGATACCCGACTCTCGAATCTTAAAGCTGAACGAGATCGTTTCGTTAGAACGGTAGACGGATATAATCTTGTCAACCAGTGCTGCTTTAATTTTTTCCCGAACGGCCCATCGATTAAGAATTCCGAGGTATATTTCAATATTCATATCTTGGCCAAAAAGTTGGAAGAGTTTCATAACCGCAATCGAAACATCGTGTAAAAATAAAAGGAATTTATTCATAGAGGTCAAAAGTTACGCGAAGTTGAACTTTCGCAAAAATGAGGTGTTTGTGTCACAGCTGGGGACGAGATGGAAACGTTTTTCCTACATTTTCACACATGTTTAGACTTAGAGGCCATAATTTCAGCGATCGATAGAGCTGGTGAACTTTTGATGAATAAATTTCAAAAGTACCTTTCGACCTTTTTATGACGTCATAAGACATAGGTTAGGCTATAATTTTATCTGGGTCAATATACCAATAATTCCTACATCCTAGCTTAAAAATGATGGCACCCATCCTGACACACTACCGGATATGAGATATCTCGATCTTCTCATTCCTTTGCCGAGAAAATTGCACTGTGTAAGCGTTTTTTGAAAGGAAATTTTCAAATTTCACAAAGTAGGTAAACCTAAATGTGAGACTTTGGGAATACCTACAACCTTGAGTAAAATGGTTGCGAATGTGGCGTAGGCTACTGGCTAGTTGGCTTGTTGACGGTGGTAGTATATGACGTCATTGTTACGTCATCAATAGGTCCATATTTAATGCCCTACAGGAAAAACGCTCATATACATGCTGCAACTATCACATTTAATCGGAGTCAAAAACGTAGTGAAGAACGAAGGCAGAAGGTGGTTCGACCCAACAGTACTAGTACTTTTTGTCTTACTTGCTCATATTGCGGTGTTTAATATAATTATATATCTTTGCAATAATGTGACGAGTGCTGCAAGATTTATTATTCCCTCCCTTCTGAACATTATTTGTGCCCCGGCTCAAGTTATTAAAGTATTTTTCCATAGGCTTATCGGAAAGGTGTTCATTGTCAGAGTTATATTGTATCAAACCGAATGCAGGACAAAAAATACTATATATTTGAGATTAAAATAAGAAGTCCAACTCTCAAGTGACAATCCATTGCAATCCACATTTGGAAACAGCAGAACCATTCTGTTACAGGTAATTTGTAGGCCGCCCGTTTTTCACTTTAATTGAGGTCAAATAGCTGCTGTATTATCATAAAAGTGAGCTGTTTAAGACTTTTAAAACTCTAAGAAAGGTATATTTAATACTTAAATAAACACTTCTTCAAACATAGTGAACTAAAAAGACAAAATCATAATTTTCACTAATCCTAATTTTCGGGCTACATCTACCAGTTTCTCATTAAACGATAATTTTTAAAACAATAATACAAGAAGCCCTCATACTATTGTAAGAATCAGAATATCTAAAACCAAATAATAATAAGTAGACAGCGGGGTTGATTCGGGGGGCTTATACAACTTCCGCAGCCATTTGGAAATCCAAACAATGTCTACGAGTAAAATACAATTATCTCCATTATAATAATGATATAAACAGATATGCCTCACCAGCATGTTTCATCTATAAACGACTTTGAAAAAGCATCGCATTTCGGGATAAATAATGTTATTAACTGCATTTTCAAGATAACAATTGTTAAGGATGAAATTAATTAACTCTTTTAAATTCATGTCGTAAAAATCAGCAGTCTTTCTGACCAAACGGTCGAATAAAAACAAAATCTTCTCAAATAAAAACTGGTTAAAGCGATTTTCACTATAAATTATTCAAAATTACTGAAACTGTGAGAGCAACAGACTTCTTACAAATTCTAGAAAAGTTTCCACGTGCTCTCCTGATAGCTAGTAAAGCTGGGTCAACATTCAAAGTCTAGACTGCGAAGTATTTGAATGACGATGTTGAACTAAAGGGGAGTTGTGAATACTGAACCAAGATACATCCACAGTTGAAGCATCTAATCTTCTGGTTGAGTAGGCAGGTTGGCTTATACTGAGAACACATTGCACCAACGAAAAGACGCATCAACATTACGGGCAGGCCGACCTTGTGGTTTTAAAGTTTGCAAAAAATACTCCATCCCGTGCATTTAGTCTGATACTAAAAATCGTATAAGACTAAATAAACAGTATGAAGTAGTTCTAAATTTTAGGAATTCATACAAAAAATAGTGATGCTGTGATGGAGATTGGGTGCTTCAGATACACAGCATTAACTTTTAACAGTGCCTATTTTAATCAGAAGGAACAGGAATGCTTCAACGTGCGGTGCTGTATCTAGTCAAAATCTTGAGGAAATACACATGTTTAGCCAGTATCGGCTAAAACTAAACTCAAAAACTGATCTGTCGTCAGCGGGAGGGGTACCGAATCGAGCAATCACGAGAAAAAGTAACATTACATGTGATTGGGGTAAATCGTCCTAGGATAAATATTTAAACAACCTAGGCCTAGGTGGTAGAACAGATAACAGATCACACAATAATTCCACAATTACCGGAGTTAAAATACCCTTAACTGAATCGGAGTAACGGCTTTAAAATGTTAACATAATATAAGACTTGTGGCCAGAATAAAATGCGGTCGAGATATTCTTGCTTTTTGACACCGAAAGTTGTCCAAAAATAGGCCACGTTTCCCCGGAGGCTTGGAGTTTTCTCTGAACGGCTTCTCAAATCAAATTTTCGAAAATTTAGCTTTTCACTTTTAGGACCAGCTAGTCCATCAACAATCCGAATAAGGCTTGCGCCTTTCAACGGCTTTTTATTTGGAAAAAGGAAAAATCAATTTATACTTTAGCCGAGGAGATATATCCAAGCTCAACCAGGTCTTTTCTCATAGCCCTGAAAATCATCCCAAAGTAACGAAAAATAAACTTAATATCCAGTTGCACCTTAAGAAAAATGGTCGGTGCTAGACTTATCACATGATTTGTTCTAACAAATCAGTTAAATGGAAGATTTCTTGCGATTTCAAGCCAATAATGGCTGAAATTTAACCCCATAAAGGCTGGAGTGCTGAGTAAAAGCTAATTAACCAAGCTAATGATAGCCTTTCAGGTTTGCGAATTTAGCAAAAAGTTAATAATACTCGGCATTGAAAAATCACGCGACTTTTCAACCATAGGGACACAAATGTTAAATAGAAGACTTCAAAAAGAACAGAGATAAAAGCTATAGCTTATACATTCTAGGATAAGTTATGCACCAAAAGCGAGAATTAGAAATGCATGGATATTGGATAAGTTTATCCGGTAAGACGTGAAATATGGTCACGTCCCTGTCAAAAAGTCAAAACGGCAGATCGTGAGTCCGAGAATCTTCACCCTGGGATGAACAGGGCCACACACAAATCGTAGCCTAAACTAACAGACACAGACATTTTTTAAAACAATGATCAGGTCTTGTTCCTGGGTACCAGGCTACCTGCATCTGTACATTTCTTCAAGAAACAATATCTCCAGGCTTCTGGGGTAATACCCGACACGTTTGACGGTTAAAAGTGCGTGCTGCTTTGGCAATGTGTAAATGATCAGTTTGAAGCTCAATTATGAGCGACATCATGGAAAAAAGTCGGGTATTGCCCCAAATTGCAAACATTTACTATCAATATATTCCCCTCTAAGCAGTATTAGATTCTAGGACTCTTGTCCGAAATTGTGTTTCAATTTACAATACCATGTCAAATCGATTTCGATTTTCGGACAACAGTCCGCTTCGGACAACAGTCCATTTGGCGGACTCTTGTCCGAATACAAACTGCATCATGCTTGTTAAGACGTGTCACACACATTTAGCCTCATCGACCATTAGAGAGCATTAGAACCGGACGCTTGTCCGAATGAGGATGTGAGCCTTTCACTTCATGTGACCCGTTGGGTCGGAACGCAATGTGAGCGTGTACATGTAAAAACGCTGACATCACTTGGTGATTGGGTAGATATGAGAACCCTGACATCAACGCTCACCATCAATTTTGGTGATTTGATACCTTTAATGCACTAACAGACTATAACGAGCATGCCAGATCGCATCATTCGTTACAATATATAAGACAATGAAAGGTAGTTCAGTCATCGCCTAACTACATCATGGCTACCAACAAATTCATTTCATTCCTGGAATTGAAACTGAAATTAAAATCAACTTCAAGAACCGACTTTATTCACGTGCTTAAACTGTAACACTGAGAGCATGTAGCTTTCCCTAATCACGTGATCTCCATTTGTCATGCGCTTCATGATTCAGACCCTTCCTTTGTCATGCAGCACATGAAAGCGAACCATATACATTATACACAACCAAAAGAAATTGAGAAGCGTGGGAATTTTCGGACAAGAGTCCGTTCGGACAACAGTCCGTTTCGGACAACAGTCCGTTTTTTTCGGAACACAGATTCGGACAACAGTCCGTTTCGGACAAGAGTCCGCTTCGGACAACAGTCCGATTACCGCAGTATTACAATACAATGTTTAAAACACTAAGACTGTAGAAAACTACTGTATTAAAATTATATATAATTAACGGATATTTTGCCGAAATTCGTCCGAGTCCATCATAATAATCTTCACAAGTCAATTCTGATTAAAATAATAAATATAAAAATTAACCAGCTTGCAGGACGAGGAAGACAAACACAACTCGAGGTGAGTACGATAAACATCAGTAGGTGAGAGAAAGGTAGTACAAGGGTAGTATACCGTAGCCCTAAACCGCTGAGTCGGGGTAATGGTAACGATATAGTAATCATAGTCCTAGAAAATTCACATGCCAGGTTCATCATGAGGCCTCTTCTGGAACGGACGACAGCCACGACAAACTCAAGGCGGTCCACTTTGGCATTTCGCTTGCTCCAGCTCTGTTCTTTCGTCAATAATCGCACTTCTGAAGTGATTTAGGTAATCAGAGACGAATAAAAATCATTATTGCGAATCTAAGTTCGCAAAACTGAATGGTAATCAAACTTCAACTGAACTGTAGACATGAGATTAGAGATAATAATGTTTGAGAAGATAAAGAAATGTTAGAAAAATGAATCAATAAGAGGGAACGTTAATGTTTACAGCAAAACGCGCTGGGAAGTGAAACTTACCCTGCCGAATTTAGAGATGTTCAGTTGTGAATGTTGCCGAGGTTGTTGAGAACCATGCCGCGTATTGTTGGGTTGCAGAGGTCTAGCGGCTTCTTGCCGAGCTGAAACAACGTTCTGTCAGAGATGTTTAGTGTAGCTTCATCAATATACAGCAGAATAACCGTCAACATAAAAGGTTACATGATATTTTCAAATGGAGTTGACCTAATTGGAATTACAACGGCAAAGTGCGCAAAGTTATTACCCTGCCAAAACAAGAATTCGCTAGTTAAGTCAAATGTCGATTATCCAGGATTATATGCATCTCCTAACATAATTATTAACAACAAATGTGTATTTATACACTTCTGTTATAAATGGATGATATGTGTATAACCCATGACTTGGATGTGCTGCACGAAAACAGTTTCACGTGAAAGAATGTTAACATTTCTTACTTTAGGTACAAAACACGCGCGAAAAAGACTAAACGTTGTGAGCACGACATGCGCGCGCAGCAGCGTGGCTTGCTAAATTACCAGCCGAACATATTACTGACCCGCACCAGGCACCTAAAAACCTCATAATCAAGCCAACATCCACTGTGCAACTAAATAAACCGAGATAAGTTACAAGGATTACTGAGTAAAGAGACTTAATTTTACATGTCGTGCTATGATGTTATACACACTTGCCACCTAATCACTATGAACTATAACAATTCCTCAGTTCCTTTTGGTCGTCAATCGTCCATCTGTTTTGGGTTACCTCAATAAATGAACACCAAATAACGAAGTATCTAACCGCGCCGCAGTCACGTAGAAATTTCTACACAGAGTACTGAGACATGTAACCTGGGCAAGACTTCCTCTCACCTTGTTGACGACTTCCCTCTTAGCGTCCCTCTCAATCAGGAAGTTTATAGTCCTGATGTGGTTCGCTTCACATGCCAAGTGTCTGAAATATTTGAAATTCTTATCAAATAATGCAGAAAAGCATCAAATAAATTGAAAAGGTTGGTGTTTTGGCTACTCAGCACATGACCGAAAAAATGAAAATATCTTTAAATTCGTTAACTCATTTAGTAGTTTTTAAGAAGTAACAGTTAAATCCCTTTTAACGAGCTAGCTATTTGTAACGGTGTAAATTCCAATAATTATCATCAATTTGCTCACAGTGCGGTGTTTCCGTCGATATCTTTAGCGTTGATGTAGGCACCAGCGTCAAGCAGCATCTTGACTATCTGCAGATGTTCCCTGGAATAACGTATTTAAAAAAGAGGCGAAAATAAAGAGTTATAATATATTCCAGTAACCTGTATGATATTCTGTTATTTTACGGAGTTTAAGATTTGAGTCGATTGGAGTGTGTGATATGTAATGTATCCAGCTTGTATTAGACATAACATAACTACTGTGTAGATTGCAGTGTGGGTCTACTCTGCACAGTTTTCTACTCTGCACAGTTTTCTACTCTGCACAGTTTTCTACTCTGCACAGTTTTCTACTCTGCACAGTTTTCTACACGCCATATACTACAGACTACAGAGTCAAGAAATAAACTTTGTACTAATGTTATATCTAAATATCTTATGAAGAGTTATTTTGACAAATAACATTATGACAGATAACAAACAACATATTGACAATATGAAATGTTATATGGTATGCGGTCAACGCTCTAAATCATTGCAAATCTTAATCAAACCTTTTAATGACAATCTATATCATTGCTAAGATTCGTGAGTCATGTTAAGAAAAAACAGAACTAAATTGATATATACAGGGCGGTTTTAGAATTTGGGTGCATCCTTACATGGAAATGAAAATTGCTCGTAACTTTACTTCTGGTCAATATTTTTGGATGAAACTTTCAGAACTTGATTGTTATGCATCTCAGATGATATACTAAAGCTTTTGAACTGATATGATGCGAGGGGCCATTTGAGTCTGATGTGCAAATGTGCGCAAAAGTACTCTAAAATTTGAAAATCGTCAAATTTGCTCGAATCATCCTTAAAATTGGTATGCATCATCTCTTAAGGACCAAGAAGGAATACTGAAAATTTCATTAAATAATGCGGCCCATAACCTTAGTTATGACCGTTTTTAAATACCAGCCTATCAAATGTCTTACTTCTGATTACAAAAACGGTCTTGGATTGGATTCTGAATATCATTAGATTGACAATATGGCAGGTTATATGGTAAATGGTCAACGCTATTCTACTACAAATCTTCGCCAAACTTTCTAAAGAGAATCTATATCATGTATATTTGCTATGTTACGTGAGTAATGTTGAGAATAAAGAGAACTAAATAGATATACGTAGCTAGATAAAGGATTGCACAGCAGAGTTTTACTAGTGGAACTTTTATAAAACAAAGCTTATTTTAGTTATCATGTGTGATTGTGATTATTTTTCATCAAATGCGGAATTGTGAATTGCTGTTATCAGTAAACAAATTAGCGGCCATCCTCGGCAAACCCAGCAGTAAACTTAAGTACCGAAATTCCAAGCTGATGTAAATAGTTTATGTGAGGTGATATGAATATGTAATGTGCTTGTCTTCACACGTATGAACTTACTTCTGGGCGGCTTTGTGGAGCGGGGTAGATCTGAGGTTATTACAAATGTTGGGATCGGCGTGGGATGCCAGTAGAACTTCCGTTATCTGAAAAGGTTTCACGCTGAGTTTCAATCGTCATTCTTACCATGGATAAGTCGGCGGTAGTCGGCACGGTCGTCATTATTCAAATTCAATGCATATTTTGAACCTAAAATACAATAGGTGTAGCCTAATTTGTAATTGCCCGGCAGCGTTATCAAAGATCGAAAATTAACAAAATATTTGACGGTAATATCTAATCATTGTGCAACAACACCTGGAAAAGAATGTAATGTAGACATGAATCGAACAAGATAATATGGCGACAATGTGATTTGAGGAATGTAAAATTCAATACCCAGTAATGTCGTTTGGAAAAAGAAAATATGCCGACAACGAAGAATATTTTAAGAATGTATAATCAAATACCGATCAAGAATCAGATTAAAAATTGTATAAGTCGCCCCAGTCCGTACCACTTAAATCAGCGACAGATTAAATTAAATAGAGTCTTGACTGTTCAACTCACCTTAAACTCTTAAGCTTTTAAACCCCCTCAACTTTAAACCTAAAACCTAAAGAAATTTCAATCCTGTTAAAACTCCTTTAAAGAACACTGACCTCGATCCAGTTCTTGCTAGCAGCGAAATACAGCGCAGTTTGATCCTGGTTTGTGATTGAGTTGACATCGCAGAATCCCGTCTGAATCAGCAAGATCACGATGTGTAAGTGTCCCGAACTAGTGGCGATGTGCAGCGGCGTGTACTCCGCCTAGGTCATTATGTAATTAATTGGGTCATTATGTTAGTAGTTATTTGGTCATTATGTAGTTTACATGTCATTTGGTAATTGGAGAAATTACATTTTTGTTAGAGCGCAAGACCGCCGTGGCCACCCCTGCAGATTTGCCGAATTTCAGCCAGGACGGGATGTTAAAATTCTGAACCGATGTTAAAAATTAAAAGTGGCCGGTGCGCGGCTTCGTGCGCATGAGTTTGATTTTATCAATTATATTGTGTTTAAATTGTCATTTGTTTATCTTACATTAAATATAAAGTAAAATAGTTCCATTGTTGATCACTTGGATAATTTTCAACATGAAATTGTACTTATGTCTATATCATGGTCAAATTTAATGGATCATTGGCAAACATTGCACTCTAACCAACAATCATCTTAGGTACTTCGCATGTCAGAAGAGTATTGGTGCTGCAAATGCCTTCGATCTTACAGCAGCAAACAAAGATTTCAACACCATTTTCAGTTCAAGAATGTCCAGGGCTGTGGAATAGCAGGTGCAAAAGGAGGTAAATTGATTCCAAACGAATGCTTCAATGCAGAAGTTAAGCAATATGCCAACTCTAAGAGAGAGGCCTTGGCTTTGAAACGTCAACTTGAACATGGGAATTTATCAAAGTACTTTACTGTCGCTAAAAAGGCTCGGTCAGAAGTTTCGACAGTTGAAGTGACAGAGATTCAACATGCTCTAGAAACTGATGTTACAACTACCGAGAACTATCAATCTGAAAATGTAACTCAGAGTATAATCACCGAAAAGGCAGGTGATCCAGAAAAAAGCGATGTAAAAGAACCAGAAGCTTTAACTCATCAATCAAACATTGATCAGGACGACCAAAGTGCCATTGCACTAACACTTGAGAGGATAGAAAAGAAACAGGATGAATTGGTCCAGCTTATGAAAAGCCTTACTGTTAAAAGGTCGGTGAATGACCCAGCCTCAGTCAAGCCTGTTCATCAAAGTGCCAGTAAGAGTTCTACGAAAACTATACCATCCCACCAATCTACCCTGAATGTAGACAAATCTTCTATGAAACGTAGTTTTGAGGATATGCTGAAAAGCGCATCAAGTATGGAAGTTATCATGCTTAATCCATTGGTTAATGGGATATTTCAATTTGTACCTGTGTCTGTGAGCGCATCATACAATCCTTTAGAAGATCTATGCGATGAGTCGATGAAAGAATGTTTTCTAAAATGTCAAATCTGCCCCAATGATTCACGCAATGGAAGAATTTATGTCCCTGATAAAAATTATGCCTGCAAACATTATGGGGTGATGGAGCCCTGGTTCTCAAATCTAAAGAAAACAATTCGTAGGCATATTTCAGAGAGTGAAGTTCATCGAAGAAACCTTAAGGAAATGGAATTGATTAAGAATGAAAATGAATCTGTCTCTGATGATATCAAGAGAAATCTTCGCTATCTGGTTTACTATATACTGAGGACAAATACAGCTTTTCTTTCATTCCCTAAATTGCTGGCTACAGTGTATCAATGTGATATGGAAATTGGTAATATCAACCATAGTCGAGACTTTGTGAGTAGGATTCTTCCACTTATTGACGACATATTACAAGAAAATACAAAGAATTGGATCATGCAGCAAGGTCACATTTCCATATCACTTGACATCGGCACTGTTATGGGTCTAGTGATCCTGGTGGTTTATTTTACTGGAGAAGATGGCTGTACCAGACTAGCTGGATGTGATCTGACTTCCAAAAAGGATGGAAGGCATTGTGCTGAATTGTGTTACAAAATTGCAACATCAAACATTCATATACAAGAGCGCATTATCCAAGGAAAAACAACGGGAATAGTTGCAGATGGTGCATTTGTTGACGGAAATCAACCTTTCAAGCAAAGAATACGAGAGCTCTTCATCAATCCGAACATGGTATTTAGATGGGACTTGCTCCATCTATGCAACCGAGCTCACATAAGTGCTCGAGGACTTACTCAAGTTGATTTATCAGGAATGAATACTGCTGATCAACAGCAAAACCAAGCAGCCGCTGGCACTTCTCTTGTCACACACATGATGAACTATATTCAAAGTGAGAGTAAGAAATGGCGAACTGGGACACCATTCACTCAACTGGTCATTGAAACCACTGATTTCGTGAGACCAAAATTGTATAGTTCCACTCGCATGTGTCTTTATGAATTCGAACAGATCAAACGATTTCTTGAAGTTCAACACTATTTTGATGTACCATTTCAATGGGATGTAATGAGCAAGATATACTGTCTTATCATGTTTACAGAAAAAATCATCTTGAAGACTGCACAAAAGTCTGATGACCAACGTGAGTATGTTAACCGAGTCATTCTAGGGTTAAACTTGGCTGAGCCAGAAGGAAAAACAGCTATGAAGCTGGCTCTTAGAGTTGGAAAAGATGTGATTAGAGGACAGCCGATTGCCTATCTTGATAATGGACAACATGTCGACATAATATCTACTACTGCACAGAGAAATGTTTTCGTCCATGAACTGAAAACGCTTATAGAAAATCTTGGTAACAAATTGATCCCTGAGTCACTTGTCAACACAAGGCACTGTACTAGGAACCAGCAGCAATTTACCGTTGAGTTGTTAGAGGATGCAGTTGAAGAATTTATTGATAAACTGTGGGAGGAGATTGCCAGACGATCCAATCGAACTGATCTAACATCTCGAAGCTGCTGGTGCTTCTCTGAAGCCCAATGTGAATCTTTCTTTTCAAAATGGGGTAAAATAGTTGAAGCAAGACCGTCTTTGACTTTCGAGAACATTTTCAGACTGGTTAGAATACAACTTGAAGGGCCTCCAGCAGGCACAGAAAAAAGCCATGAGGTCATGACTGCAGCAATGCGACAATATCGTTCTCTTTCTCACTTTGGTGAGCGTTATTGCACACTAAGCTGGGTTCCTAATGCTGTCTCTAGCACTGTCAGAAAAGTTATTCAAAAGCCATGGGAGTACTCTGCTTTTAGCAACTTTTAAAGTTATGATAAATGTTCTGGAGCTTATAGCTTGTAAGTTATGAAATCGATCAAGTTCTTTTTCAATTCATGAATTATTGCAAATAGATTTTTATGCTTACAGGGAATATTAACGAGATTGTTGTTTTTGATACATTATTGTTGTTTTTTTACTATTTTCACGAATGAATTGTTCTTTATCATTTAATCGCCATTGCTTGTAATTAAGTTAATGAATTGTTTGCTTGTTTGTATATTTTGGGCACTATTTTACAATTTACATTACTATTTTGTACACTGAATATCTTTTATTTTTTGTTTTAAGTTAACAATGATGTAATTTGTTTCATTCAAGTTGTACTGAAAGTACAGTGCAAAATCGAAATTTTCTAGGAAAAAATTGCGATGTTAAAAAAATTTTTCGGGATGTTAAGGACGAAAATCCAGAGCAAATCTGCACCTATGGCCGTGGCCACGCCCACTTGTGAGTATGGATGTTTTTGCTGATGCTGTTCATCGCAAGCCAATAATAAATCTTATGATTTTTTTTTAATTATCGTCCAATAAGATTTTAATCTAATTCAATCAGTATTATGATAATCTTAATGTCAGCAAAAGACTTGATATGCAATTTTATATCATGTCAAAAGGTTGGTTATAACCCTGACGCTCATGAAATGAACGAAATAGAAAAAAACTTTACGGACTTTTATAGTTTGATTACGCTTAATTACGAGTGGGCCGTGGAGGAGGGGGTAAAAATTGCCAAGTGATTTGTCAAGTGATTCAAAGAATTTGTGACCATTTCCGTTCCTCATGGCACGGAGAATAAATGTTATTGCTTTAGATGAGATTGTTGGACAAGAAATCAAGTACATGAAACAACATGGAATTTCGACATCATACACATGAAAATTTTCAGACTTTGAAGAGGTTTAAATTCCTGGAAATATCCGAATAAGTCCGGAAGTTGAAGGTCCACGATCTTACAATAGTTTTATGGTGTTTCAGAAATGTTGCTAAATTTCAGAAAATGCTGTGCTGCTTTTTGAAATAGAATTAAAATAGCAAACATAAGTCCTAAAGCGTCAGTGATTGCTAATCCAATAAATGAAATAAGACAGAATTTTCCAAAACCGCAAAATTAGTTAAAGGTAACCAAATATAAATCCATGCAGATTCAAACCTCACGGTAATACTCTCAAGGTCCCCCCTACCTTACAAAACATACATATAAAACTCACGTCATCAGGAGTGTTCACATCGATAGTTCCCTCGATGGCCAGGCAGCAGTTGAGGATGAAGGCCACCACGTCCCGGTGTCCGCCCGAACATGCCCAATGAAGGGGCTGTCTACAGTTCTGAAACGCAAGGTTATATTTTGGGCCTCACATCTTGTATTATCTAAGCGACTGACCACTTCTTTCCCAAAATTGATTTGTATTTGAGACGATCTTGTAAAGCTCGACGTGACTGTAAATCAGAGGGAAAATTGTTTTTAAAAGTTGTGGACCTAAAGGATTTTCTTGAAACAAAGCAGGAATCGTCTATGTACAAGATCTTTTAAGAAAGAGGGGTTCAATGAAAAGGTTAGAATGAAACAGTGCATGCTACAAAGCAAACTCTCTAAATTGGATGAACTGCCAAGTATGGTAGCTAAAGGACAGGGCAAGGTCCTGATTATCACAGCAAAACGAGAGAACCACACACAAGAGTCTGAGACTGACACGATCAGCTGATAGCAAGACATTGTCGTTCACTTTTTGTACACCCAGACATGGCTCAGTCATCTTCGATTTTTTTTCTACTGTCCCAAGATCAAAACATTGTTATGTCGGATCGACTTCCTTATGTTTGGACAGAAGAGAACTGAGAGATTTAAATCTCTTGGACGTTGCCCAAGATACTAATTTCAATTTACAAGTCGTATTATATAGAAGGATTGGATGCCAATCATGCGAAGGGTGTCTCTTTCATAAAACACAGAATAGTCATAAAAGAATGGAATTTCGGCACCGTTTTTAAAAATGTCGAATCTCCCAGAAACATATAGTAAGAGTTCCAGGAAATGTGCAGGTAACTTCGTTTTGAGCTCCAATTGAATTGCCTCATTTTACAACGTTACAGATAAGTTTTGCTATCAACTGATCGTGGCCAAGTTCAAACTTTAAAAAGAAAAAAGACCATATCTGCTGCTAAGACCAGATCCCTTGCCCTCCCGGGGAACAAAAAGCAGATGCACAGCAGATCTATAATATTACCTGATCAGCTACGGATATGAGTTTGGGATTGGTTTCGAGCAGGGCCTTGAGCCGCGAAATGCGGCCTTCATATGCCACCTGGCATATCTCTACATTCGACATCTGCTACAATCTATAAAGCAATCGTTTCATGAAACCGTAAATGAAAAAGATTGTGCACGTTCATTACATGATGTTCAGGATTGACGGTCGTTCGACAGTGTAGGAAGTGAGTGGTTTATGATCTGGGGTGTGATTATTTTAGGATTGGGAAGTGCGGAAGATTTTATGAAGAAATACAATCTTTAACAACTATATTTACAAAATATACATTGACTGTTAAACATGCATTACATTATGAAATTATGTCAGATCTTGGGCACATCTTGGTTGATTAGAAAATTTAAAAGAATCAGAAAAGAAGTGCAAGTTCCATCTGAGAAATAGCCGGTATTGAGATAAAACTCTGACCGAAAAAGGCCGAGTTACACCACATTCACTTGGACCAGTGCGGTGATGAAGGCCAACCGATCAGAGTTTAATCGAAATACGCGACTCGCAGGTTTTATGTTTTATTGCTTTCAGAGCGTTAAAAACCAAGAAAAAATTCTGCCCTCAGATCTGTTTTTGAGAGAAGTGCAGAACAGAAGCACCTGGTCAGCTCAGTAGAATTTTTATTGTTATCACCTGATCTGTGACTGACAACAGTCGAGGATTGTTTTTGAGCAAAGCTTCCATCCAAGAGGTTCGACCCTCAAATGCCACTTGGCAAATCTCTACATTCGAATTAGACATCCTGGCTAAAATCTACGAAGCAAGAGGTTTCATGATCTGGTTTACACAGATAAAGATTTAGGAAAATTCTCCATGGTTTTACTCTGGGAACAGCGTTAATACTGTAACAGTCATTTTATTGTAAATTTTCGATTTCAATGTTGTAGACCGGAATGATGTCATAAACGATGTTGTGGTGGTCAATTTAAATCCATTAAGTCTTCCTTCTAACTAATCATTAAAAAAATCAATTTGAATTAGTTAGGGCTTTTTTCTCGTCAGCATTGCCATATGCGATGTTATCTCAAGGCTTTCAGAATTAGCATCTGGCCTAGAAAATGTTTAGGTGATGAGGCTTAACTGCACTATGCCATGAGCCGCTCAATGTGCCTGTCGGAAGGAGAATTCCAACCTAATGTGTACATGTAGTGTGTAGTCACCCACATTCCACAAATGGCCGCGTGTCAATGTTATAAAATTTTCAATTTATACACAACTTATGACAATTTGTCATAAGACCACTCGTTACAGGCTGACCTAAAATTTGAACTTCAATATCGTATTTCACATATTCCGGTCCGAAACCTATTAGTTGCGCAAATTATAAGGTTGAGCAAGGAAATAAAATTCCAATTCAGTTTTAAACTTCAAGTTTTAACGCTGCTACCAGAGTCTTTCTAGGAAATTGGAGAGTTTTAGTGGAAGGTCTGTGTACATGGGACACGTCAATGATGAAAGGAAGGCGGTCAATGGTGTAAGTTTTTGATGAAGGATGAAAGTAGCAAGACTCATGATCTTGGTTAATGAATTGAAGTAGTTTATGTCAAGTTGGAAATAAGTTTCAGGGAAACTTAATAGTTGAAGGGAGTTTCAACGACAGCCGAGATTTGCCCTGGATCATAAACTGTGTGGTACGATCAAAACAAAAAAAGTAAAAATCCTGGCGCAAGCGTAACAAACAAAACAGCAAACCGAGAACTGGCATATTATGTGCAACATATGTAACAAGACCGCAAGTTCGAGTGGAGAGGACATCCGCCCCTCCTCAAGATTGACGGTGCAAGGGGGACCCCCAACTGTCCTGCTCGACAACGAAACGGGACTGACAGCCATGCACGTGAACACAGGACTTCCTTATATGGTCATCCGACACCACCTTATATGGTAAAGCGTGGCTTTCTTTCATGCGAAATGCGTATGTAAAGATGAGACTATTTCCACTTTCTGCGTCTGTACACGATGAAAGGGGAGAGAACTATGCTACAGTTCTAGCAAGTACCGGCCCTGGTCATCAAACAAAGGAACGAAACATTACGTTACACGGGGACCAATAAAGCTATTATCGATGATAGGGAACTGAGAGACCAACAGCATCGAATATTGCAGCGCTGTGTTTGTATACGGTAATAATTCGTAACCTAAGGCTCTTCGAAAATGATAATGTAAACACAAAACAGCAGCTACTATAAGAAAGTAAAGGTGATCACTCCTTAGGCGGCAAATGTTGAGGAGTAAAGGATTAATGAGTGTGTGACGAAATGTATCACTCTGCCTCAAGACTCTAAATTAATGTAGCTGGAGGGATAAAGAGCAAGCCGCCACGAAGCATGATACATAATGATGATGCGTTTTCAAAATTCTGAGCATATTTAGATAATATTCCGTTCGAGTGGATATTTTATTATGCAGTAACTACCAATCATTACGCAGGAAAAGCTTGAGAGCCATGATGGCGATTGTATAAACGACGCTCTTGATTCAGTGACATGGGTCGTATGGTACTGAAAAATAGATCATGATAATAAAAATTACAGCTCTGATTATCATCAACGGCCATTAAATAATTTCGAATTTTAAAAGTAAGAGTGTCAAGTGTGAAATGTAAGTTACGAATGCGACCAATGAATAATGATCTGATAGCACAAGACACGGCAGTATTGACCCGATATAATCTAGCAAATTTTAAAAGCGTTATTACAATATAATCTTGCTAATCTAAAGAGCGTGATTAAAACGGCGTTAGATGGAACACTAACTAACTGTTCTGAGGAAATAACGAGTAGGATCTCAATATCGACTATCGATGGGATAACTTAATTTCCACAACCAACTTGACCCTGACTCGCAAAAACTATTATCTAAGCAGCTAGTGCAGCTTCTAGAAGCACATTTAAAGTATCTGTCCTGATTAGACTTAAGTTGCTTTCATATAATCCTGAGCTGTGTTGAAAACAATTTGATTCCGCAACCTGGATCTTATGAGCATTTGTCGGGTCAAATAAGAGTTGACCATGAACATTGAAACATTTCCTAAATCAATGTGCATACCGCAGAAAAAATCTAACACTTGCTTGGCCATCCTAAAAACAGCCATTTTGACCAAGACTACAGGGAAAATTTCGAGGTTCCTTGGTGATGGGCAATTTTTTGACCATGACCTAGACCGTCCTGTGTCAAAACACAGGACAATAGGACAGTGTCAGAACTTTAGATGGATGACGAGATTAGTTTATTGAAACGTTATAAACCTGGTGTTAACTTATTTCTGGTAAGTTAATAAGAAATAGTATTGCTTACTTACAAACCTCACTTTCAAGAAATGATTGCTCAATATTTTTAACTGTCAAGAAATCTAAATAGTATAAGCTTAAAATTTAAAGCAAATAAAATTAACAGGGAAGCATACAGAAACAATACAAATAAAAACAGCAAGTCAAAATGTTTAAAAATTTCTATCTCATTGCAATCTAGTACTATAAGATATATCGGTTGCTAGCGACACAACCACCATTACTATGAAAATACAGCGAAAAGAACCAGATAGTGCTCTTTTTACTTTCAAGAAGACAATGATTTGACGCAGAAGCAGATGGACACATTCCTTATAAGGTATCGGCAAATAAGAGTAAAACGATTTTAAAAAGCTTTCCGTATAATTCAACTATGACGCACGATAGAGGACAAAGGTAGAACGAATAACAAGACGTAAAATTGAGATGTACTATGCTCGCAGCTCTACCCCCACGTAGCTAAAATGATCCTTAACATTCTTGGTGGCAGAGACCGCATAACTAGGATAACTATTGCACGTACCAAATCTACGTTCCACTTCCAGAGACTTTCAACAATAGAGCAAGGAAAATTGAAAAATTTAAGGCGATTATCAAGTTAATATAACGGTCACATACTGTTCAGTTCGAATAGACTTTGTCTTTATTTTGAACAAACTAGGTAAGGTTGCGATTGGACAGTTAATTAGCATGAGCTGGAAACGTCCGCTTGAAACACGGATTTAAAAGCGAATACATTTTAAAAAAGGCAAATCACAGCAGCGAAATAGTAGGCGTTACGTGGGCAGAGAGAGCGCAAATCTCGGCTGAAGTGCAATTTATGTGACCATCTTCGTGTGTATTTAGATCTATTTTTTGATGGATCACCCTTGGAGGTGAACAAAAGCTCAAACGACAAAGCATTGAATTGGATTGAGAATAAATGGTCATATGTATATTTGCTCGATCACGTAAAGGTAGAGCACGTGAAGGCGGGAAAGGGCCAATAAAATACCTGGGTTGTGATCACGTGACCTCCAGGTAGAATGATTCATGTTCCCGCATTGTCATGGTGAGCAGCTGCAAAGTTTGGGGGAATTAATAAAGGGCTCATCGCGATCTCTGAACGGTCTTCAAACGATAGATCTTCATCAACCGCGCAATTGTTTTACTCTTAGCAGGGACGTTTCGAGAAGTCTGTCTCGTAAGCAGGACGCGGTGCAGTGAGGCGGAATAGTTAATGCTAATGAGCTGGAGTGAGGTGGAATTTGCGAGGTGGTGGAGTGAGCCGACTTAATTTCGCCCTGATCGCTCTTTTGTTTTACATTTTAGATGTGAGTCTACATTGGAACCTTTTCCATTCCCCTGACTATTATATATAGATCTGTGAACTGGTCCCAAGTCCAGTCGCCATCTTGTCATTTATGTCAGATAACCGTGTTTAGTCATTGACTACTGATTGTATGGATATTATATGGATATATCATATCTAGTACATATATCATATAGATATATTTTAAAGAAATATTAATATATCATATAGATATATTTCAAAGAAATATCATACAGATATATGATATCGACATCGATTTTAATTAAACACGCCTAGGAAAAGTGGGAGGAGTAGAAATTGTATCAATAATTTGTACGTGTCGGAGTGAGATAAGATAAAAGGGTTGCCCGTATACAAATCTCATAATACCTAAGGTTTCACTTTTAACTCCAAATTTCCAGTGAAACGCAGACAAAAACTACCAACGAGCTAACACACTACTGTGAAACACACCCACAACGAAACATAACATGACTGTGATTGAAGATCGTCAGTTGAAAGGAGTCGGTTTCATACTCCCGCCCTCTGTGCTCCATCTCCTAATGCACTCGCTCGCACTCCAACTCATTAGCTCGGAGCTACGTATATAATATATCTCTCTCTCTCTTTCACACCTTCGCAGACAAATATATAACCCGGTGTGGCAAAATCAAGTAAATTTAACATAATATTCAGTGAGTAGCGTAATGAGAACTCTAAAGCGAGGTGGATAACCTACCGTACGGTAAAGGAGAAATCTAGAACGATACTTGATTGGATTATCGGACTTGATAGCCGGACCAAACCGCCCAGCAGAGAGAGAGAGAGTGAGGGAGAGGGGTGGTGCGAACTGCGATATCTTTCTCCCAGAGTCGAGAGCTGAATGCTGCATTTAATCAAATCCCATCGCCAATTGTCGAGGGAGAGGTTGGGGAGAGAGAGAGGGTTAGGAGCAAGGCAATTTCGCGAACAAAAACACCAAAACATGAAAGAAAGTTGGCCCAATTTGGAGTCCAATAGACCCTAGTGTCGTGCCGCAGAGGTATGATAAACTACAACATAAGCAGGAGTCTGAAAGAGCGCATACATATCCATGGATATGTATGCAAAACTGCTGAATATTTCTCGCATTAATTTGATAATATTACTGAAGAGAGTCACGTGGAAGAAAACGCGGGAAAGAGAGAGAGAGAGAGAGAGAGAGAGAGAGAGAGAGAGAGA
>JH153403.1:232450-254152 GCA_000226015.1 Mnemiopsis leidyi
GTTGGTGTTTTTTAGGATAGCTAGATAGGCCTAGGTCGACAACTAGCTCATAAAGGTGCCATGCGAGCAAGCTGGCGACATGTCCGAATTTGGAGCCGCGCAAGCACACGTACGGGGGGCCGCGCGCGCACCGCTCATAAAAGCACTTGGCCTGGTAAGGTAAATTTGGAGCCACGGGCGTGCATGCACGGATATACTGGTTCAGCAAAAAGCGGGGTCATGTATTATGAACTGTTTTGTGTTTGATTTGACTTTTTCCGACCCTTATTTGAAGCAAAAACGAAAAAATTTTATAAAATTTGTATGTTTTATAAAATTTTTAAAAAGGTTGCGCGCTGCCGTACAACTAAGTTCTTCATTAAACACGTATATCCTTGTGCGAGCTTAGCGCGAAATTAGGACGGACACGCGACTCGACGCAAACAGCAAAATTGGCGTCCTAATAGGGCGCGCGATTGTAGGTTGATAACCTACTGTCGCGGCCATCACGCGCTGTCACGCATTTCTGGCCCGTTGAGGCGCGCGAGCGCGAGCCACAGGGCTATGTTAGCTTCGCAACTAGGTACCAACGCGTCTTGATAAGGTCATTTTTGCGTTTAAACTTGTTTAACTATGCCTGACCTTTTCACCTAACCATGTGCTATAATTTGCCACGCGCTAAAGGGCTCTTGTTAGAGCAATCTGACTTTTATTCGAAGCAAAATCAAAATACGTCGAAAAAGTGCGTGCTGTTTGAACTTTATATTAGTTAGTGACATGCTTATATTAAAGCCGTGTGAATAATGATATTCTTATGATCATTGTACTTTTAAAATCGAGTGCTCAATTTTTCTTTCTAGCATGAAACAATTTGCTTTCGTTTCAGATATAGTAAAAGAGAATTTCAGTAAAAGAGAATTTTATTTTACGTCTTCATATTACAAAAAAGAACCACAAAATACCGCCATAAAATTACTATCATGAGTTGCTTCAACCGTAGCCCGTATGCGCGCGCCACCAAAAGGTGCAGCGCGGCGCAAGCACTCGGTCAGGTAAACTCATGAGGTTTTCCCAAAAATCTTATTCCAAAGTCTGAAGTTAAAAGTTTGTATAGATTCTATCAACTTTTCATCACCATTTACCACTTACTGATTTGTTGTTTCATGATCATTCTTATTCATTTCTTGATTAGTATTTGACACATCTGTTTAAAAGGGAGCTTGAACTGAAGCAGATGATAAACCGGCAAGGGCGTATTGATTTGCCGACAACCCGTTATTTTGAATACTTTTACTCCACGGGATTCATCCAAAGATTTTAATTGTATAGAGTCCTTTGTAATTGTAATTGTTATTAGAACAATTTGCATCACAATATAATTCTAGACTAAATAATTTATCAATATAAGAAGCTGCTCATGTGATGCTGGGTGCATCCAGTAAGAAATACATTCTTTTGATGGGGCACCCAACTAAAGCCAAATTTATAGAATATTGGTAATCATATTATGACCAACTCAATGAATAATTTCAATCAAATCATTATTAATCCTACAGTAACCAATTATGCAAAAATGCCCCAGACTCAGTAGAAAAAGTATATTCCAATATCAATATCATCAAACTTTGGTTGAATAATCCATACTCGACAAACTTTCTCATCAGTCTGAAACAACCTGTTCTTGTGGATGAACATCTTTCTTTCCTTGCCTTAATTCTGAAAAGTGTACCTCAAGGCACAGTCCGGGGACACATTTTGTATCTCATGATCAATGAGCATCTCTATCAATGAAATCGACCAATGTATGATGCTCTTGGTCCTCAGGTGCTTTGCAGATCATACTCGCATATCCTTTGCAATTAGATCTGAGAACGATGTTAGTTTTCTTACTACTTCTACTTGTTACACCTGTACCCAGGCTTTTACAGTTACACTGAAGGGCCTCCTGGAATATTCTATACTTCCTCATTTAACCCTCAATCAGGGTTTCCCGATCGCATACTGCATAGGCAAATGCCTTTAGCAAACTCCTCTAGGATTGGCGGATCTGGGAATCGAACTCCTGATCTCCTCCATAGAAAGTCGGGGTGGATACCACTACACCACTGCCTCATATAGTGTCATTTTTTATATTTTGTTTCACCTGTACCAAGCCTTCTACAGTTATACTGAAGGGACTTCTGGAAAATCCTTGATCTTTTAAAGGAGACCCTCCTCATTCAACCCTCACGGTTTCCCAGTAATTTGGCTGAGTCGACTGAAGAAGATTGCATAGGAAAGTGCCTTTGCTGCGCCCCTCTAAGATTGATGGATCTGGGAATCGACACGGATATCCTATATATGAGGTCGGGGTAGGTACTACACCATCAACCTGGCTGTCATGAATTGGTCTGAGAGAAATAACATTGCACTTCATCAACACAAATTTAAATATATGTGCCATAAATTCAACACTCCCTGAACTCCCTTTCATCAGCGAGTTTTATCAGTACACAGTTTCTGCAGATACTTCACTTGAGCCAATGCATCAGCTCTGTGATTTTAGCATATTGTTCTCTACTGATCTATCTTGGCCACTTCACATTTGTCACCTGTCATTCAAAACCTCGAGCAATCGAAATACCAGTTCACCAAGTTCATTCTATCCCTCCCACCCTGATATGCCACCAATCAGGGGATACTCTCCACCTAACTCCAATTCTCTGCTGTGTTTGCGAAATGACTGAGAAACAACCTCACTCTGGGTGGTCGGATGATCTGATAGCCTTATCAACTTTTGATGAAACTCAACATAGGTTACATAGGTTAGGTTAGTTCGCTTCATCCAAATCCAGTCTGAATTGTAAAAACAGTATGTATAATATTAGGATAGGACGTGAAACCGCTACACCAGAGTGGCCAGACACTCAACATTTCTAACTAAAGTTGATGGTTTTTAACTGCCCAAAATTTTCTGACGAATTTTGGCCACTCTATTGCAGAGATGGAAGAATTTAAGTGGGCCACTTTTCATCAAAATCTTTCCTACCATGTTCTCTCTGCAGTGCTCTGCACCTCCTTTCACTCATGTGTGTAACATAATCATCTAATTATTCAAAAATATGAGCTCTGCATGAACAGGAGTTTCTTTAAGCTTGGTGTTTGGGCTGGTTACAATAAACATATTCTAATAATAAATTAGAACCTAAAGAGATGTTTATAATTACAAAAACCTAGCTCAGTGGATTGTAGAGTGGGGTGAGTTTGGTGATGTTAAGGTTAAGATATTACATATACATTATACAACAGAATGTCATATTAACCCGACACAATTGACATTGAGCTCCATGTTCTGTGAGTTTGGCAATGCTTTTCATCTAAGAAACTGTTCCAAGTAATCAAAATTTAAGCTCAACTTAGAACTTTGTTGTTGATCCTGGCAAACCTTATGGAACATTTAATGTAAGTATGATCCAAGAATTATTTTTGCAATGTTGATGTGTTTGTGTGACACCTTATTACATCAATGCCATCAGTGCACAATAGTTCAAAATGGTTGGTTAAGGTAAACTCCATAGCTCTAGTAAAATGAATCTTTTTAGCCTGTTGCAGGCGAAAATTTTTAAAATTTAGCACTTGTAAGATAACTTATGCAATTTCGTAATTGAAGCTGATGAAATAATAGGGGAGGGGCAAATAAGACCTTAGTCCCCCAAACAAGATTTTTGGAAGAGCTACCTGCCCCTTTGCTCTCTTGTTCTTTTAAAATCACGATTTTAACAAAATTTCATAGCTGCCCTCTGGAAGCTGTAAAAGCAGATTACATCTCCTTAACTGTAAGGCCAGGATATCAACGGCATACAACATGAAGGTCTTTACTCTTTACCAAAGTACCAGTCTATAAAGCCGCTGCAGGGGAGAATTTTTAAATATTTGACACACTTAGGATAGCTTATCTAACCCATTTTAGTATAGAAGTTGTTATTGTTTGAAAGGGGGAGGCAAATGATACCTTGGCTCCAAATCTAAGTTTGGGGCATGGCCCCCTGTTCCTCCACCCCTGATCTGTTGCCCAATGTAATTTTAGATGAATGTCTACTTTTCCGAATTTGAAATGTACAACACATGACACTTCAATTTAATATTTTTAAGCTTATCTTGAAAGGTCGGTTGCAAACTAAGTCAACAATTACCAAATATGAAGAAAAATATTTATATTGGTAGTAGTTTGAAATTTCGGTCAGGATTTTGTGAAACGTTTTCGGGGTCCTGTCAGTACCTCCAGTAAGGTTTATTTCCACTATGACACTTACACACTTAAACGTCATGTTCCATGCAATCTGCAAGTACCTTAAGTAAATTCTTTAACTGTTGTTACCTATTCTCAAACTGCTAATTTTGGTTCAGGAGGATGTATTGTATTGAATTTTACTTATTAGTTTTTGAAGGCTGGGCCATGGCGATTCGGCATTGATTATTGAGAGTAAGGGTCACGATTTCTTTCAGAATTAGGCACTCTCCAAGAAGCACGACGGACTACCAAGGCAATTGTCCGATTAGATGATGTACTCAAACATGTGCACTATTACATCTGAAACATTGTGTAACTTTAAAAATTTTTCATCAAATAATTTTTTTGCTACCAATTTAATCTTGTTTCTTGACCAATTAATCTTTGAAATAGGAGAAAGACTACCAGACTCTCAGAAATGTGGGGATTCTTTGATTGGGTATTTGGTATTCTCAATTATCTTGGTGAGTTTCAATTATATTGTAGAGGCTATTATTAGGCTCAATGGGCTAGGGCTCTATTTTTACGAGATTCCGTATCTAACCGGGCTAAACAAAATTAGCATGATCCATGTTTGATATAGGGGTGAAAACACGAAAAAATGGACGTTCATTTTTGCCAAATTGAAAGTAAAGTAACGTTCGAATAAGCTAATTTTCATAATCATCCCTGACAAAATTACTATTTTGATTATAAGAGGAAAAGCTAAGAATAATCTAGAACGGACATCCTATAATTTCTTACTTGTTTCGAATTCCTAAAGATGAAGGCTTGCAAGAATGCAGGTTTGTAGATGTGGGCATGACACATTACCAGGGGTCGATAATCGTGGTTATCTTACCCTCCCCTAAATAAACTTGCCCGTCATTTGAATTTTATAAGAATGGTCACTCTATTGGTTATGAATCCCTAAAGTTAAAGCAGTTAATTCGTGTGTTGACTGAGTATGAATGGTTAATTTTAGTTAATCAGTCGCAAAACGCAAAGCGTGCCTTCAGCCAACTTTTCCTCTAGCTCAAAGTTGAAAATTTTTATTTTTAGGGCCTTAAAAGGCCATACTAGGGGGTGGCAACTTTTTTCTTTTTTCTTTTCTTTTTACCCGGACAAAAATTTGACGAAAAATCAATTGAGAATAGTCTCGAGGTTCAAACATTTATGTCGAAGCTGCAGTACGTGATTGGAAGCCTTTAAACATAGTTTTGATGTTAAAATATCTCATGAGGAATGTGCATCGTAAATCGACCAAGTCATCTATGTAGTTATCATACTCAGATTTACTAGTATTCAACCACTAGTACTATTGAGCTTATCATTGTATAACTATTTAGTCACTAAAGTATCCATACCGGATTACAGCTGCTCAATTTACATTTAGGGACGTCCTCGGACCGTCATCAATCTAACATACAACGATATTGGAAGTACATATTCCATACACAGCACGGTATAATAATGTATGATGTAAGAGAATGTAACGTCTGGTGTATCAGTTATCTGTAACTCGTTCTTCTGCCTCGTTCTTCAAAAGTTCTGTAAATTGACTCTCACGTTTTCTTCAGGCTTAGCAAAGAAGTCGGGAAAATTGTTGCTCCTTGGGTTAGACAACGCGGGAAAAACAACACTTCTACAGATGTTAAGGGATGACCGATTGGGAACTAACGTGCCCACATTACATGCCAGTAAGTGGTCTATAACCAGTTAACTGTGTTGCGAAAGTTGAGAAATTGAGTTTAGTTGTACTCGCATCATCATCGTTAAAGTTGGTCTGTGTTAACTTTGCAGCCGGTGTCATTAATCCAGTAAATGGTGCTCGCCATATCTTGCTTTTTGTCATTTAATAACCAACGAATGTGACGTAAAACGGAAAACGTCGGCCGTCGCCCACTCGTTACGCAAGGTGACGAAATTGATGTGATTGCTAACGACGTCCTGAAATCTCGCTCCTTGGATACAATTTCAATGTAACGCGCGAAATAAACCCGCCCGGTACTAGCAAAATTTTACGTTTGTTGTGTTTCGAATTTTGATTGTCCGTGTAGCTCAGTGCGCGCGCAGTGAAAATTAGTGCTGCGCGCACATACGTGTTACGTGGTGCTTTCAAAGTCCTTGATATCAGTAAATCGAATTCAGGGTTCCCAGTGAAAAGACTGTGTAGAGTGTGAGCCATTGTTTCCATATTACACTTCCCATGGTACATGTTAAGGTAGCAGATGCTGCTTTTATCTCCTCGGCATCTATTGAACCAATGCTCATTGGTACCTTGGTCCTTGGAGCGCGTACCATACAGTAATTGGTTCTCAAATCAGATCACGTACTCGAAACCGGTGTCACGTTATCTTACATCCATTGTGTTTAACGTGTGTAAAATGTAATTATCAAGATAATACATGTTACTAATTATCAAGATTACTCATGTCACTAAATCAGTTCATTTCAGCATCTGAAGAATTAACTCTTAACAACATTAAGTTAACGACTTTCGATTTGGGTGGCCACGTTCAAGGTAAGACTTCTGTCCAGTTTGTGTGCGTGTGAATCTCAACTCTTATCACTGTTTTCTGGATTGTAGTCATATTTAACGCCATTAACCTTCCCCTATCCAACCTTCCCCTATCCAACAGCTAGAAAGATATGGAAGGACTATTTCCCCGTTGTTGATACGTTAGTGTTTATAATTGATGCCGTGGACCGTAACCGTTTCCTGGAAAGCAAGGAAGAACTGGACGCGCTTCTTTCCGATGACCAGATTTCTCAGCTGCCTATCCTCATCCTTGGAAACAAGATCGACTGTGCTGGTGAGAACTGAGACGTTTATGACTTGTTTTTGTTTTAAATAACTAACATCTCTCGAGTTATCTTGGTGGCGCACCAATTAACATTTCCTGCATTGTTACTTGACTGTAACCTCCGGAACTCCTATCAGGCGCCGCCTCAGAGGACGAACTGAGGACTGTGTTCAGACTACACGGACAGACCACCGGCAAAGTAAGTAAATTTATCTTTTTTCTGTTAACCCCTTCGAACAAAATTCACTACTCGATGATAGCTCCTCTAATCAAACTTAAACTGATTATTTAATCTTGCAGGGAAACATCCCCCGCAAAGACCTCCAAACCCGACCGATCGAGATTTTTATGTGCTCGATCAAGAAGCGTCAGGGATACGGCGAGGCCTTCAGATGGCTCTCTCAGTACCTATAAACAGAAAACACAGATGATGATAACCGCGATAGATCGTTAATACGAGTTTAATGTGCAGTCTTTTGATGATTGATGGATGATGATTGGTCATTTTGTATTTTGGGGACGTGTTGTATTTATTGTGCCTCCCTTGACCCGATTTTATACTTCTTAGGTGCCCATTACCGACTTTTGAGTTCGGGCCGGGGACAGGGCTTAGGTATTGATAGTCTGGTTTTACCCTTTTGATTCAGTGCGATGTGAAGCTGATGTCGGACCGAAGTAGTTCAGTCACAGAATCGCATGCAATTCCTCATGATAGTTAAATTTAACATGTTTTACTATTGGTCTTCCAGAAAAATGTTTACGAATGTGGTTTCTTTAAAACTTATGTATGTCTTAGTACACAATATTACTTCTAAATCAGCTTATTTTGGGCTATTTGCTTTTTTGTTACTTTCATGCAATTCGTTATGTATATTAAAATTTGACAATAGTTCGTGTTTTAAACCGCAATTGTAATTGCCTGTAATTTGTATTTAGAGTTGCCGGTGCAGAAATCACAAAGCACGGGTTAAGTATGATCTAGCGACATATCAATATTATATTATATTGAGTACTAATTGCCTTCAACCTGGCGTTTTATTTCTTGCACATACGCAACATTAACGTATTTTGTATAATCTCTGCGGAATTGTGAACGAATGGAAGAAAACTGAACTTCGATTTCTGTTGGAACAATATCAAATAACAGTTAAGGAACTTTGCACTGTCTGCCTTCATGCACAGCGGGTTTCGATCACTGATATCACTACCTGCATTGTTGTTCAGTTCGGTCAGTATGGTGTGTTATTCTACTCATAAGAAAAACAACGGCCGGTTTCTGACTTCTGAGCAACCTGATTTAAAATATTAATCAAATTCTGTATAGGTAAGAATTATCCCGCCACCATAAAACTATTGGGTACTCGAGTATAATGGTACAATAAGATTGACAGAATATGGTGTGCGGCTTCATTGAATATAAGCACACATCAAGAAATAACTCGAAATTCAGACTTGCCAAGTCAGATTATCGTTAAGCTACAGAGCTGTTCCTGCAATTCTACAAAGGTAAACTTGTGTTCTGCGCGCGCCGCAAACACATGTTCGCGCGCAGAAATAATTGCAGTTTTAACTTTCGCTCCTTCCGTTCTAGTCCGGTAAGATAGAAATTTAAGTTGAAAAGCTCAGACGGCTTTAGCCTGAAATAAGAAGAATGAAGATTCAAGATATTTCAAATCGAACCTCATCATTAACCTTAGATTAAACGTTTATTTCAGCCTGATTTTCTCATTTCACGACTTTAAAAATGGAAATATTCACACGATATTTGGTAGGTTCTCATTTTCTTCTGATATCTTTTATATATCATCGCTGATAAGGCACATGTAGAGGTCTTATATCACCTTTTTAGCACCAGCGGTCTTTTCTTCTCACAGAAAAACTGTCACTAAAATTTTCAACAAATGACAGTCGTCTAACTGCACATTTCTCACGTATTCTTAAAACGACAACCGCCAAGCAAACATCTCATGTGCGAACAAGGAAGTAGATTGTAAACCGTACTGTCTGTTAAATCATCGTTAAATTTACTAGCCGTTCTGCCGCTTGCGAGGTTCGGGTAAACTTAATTAGGGTGGTTGTTACGGTCGCTACATTCTGTGACGGGCGGGCGAGAGGAACAATTAATCATTTGACAGATGATCCAGGCACGAAATACACGTGTAAACGTCTGTTCGGAGATAAGAAATGTGACGGTTTATTGGGGGGTTCATAGAGGGTATAAGGGGCATGAACTATTGCTTCCTGGTTCTTGGGGAATGTGGAATAAGCTTTTTATCTGAGGTTTTTTATAAATTTGAATCACAGGTAGTCTCAAGGATTTTTTACTTTTCAACTGCTATTTGTGGAAAACAGTTTATTGAATAAGATATCACTACTTTTAGTATTCTTATAGCTGCCTTATAATCCTCCTTCAGAGGTTACTACATGACTTATGCCTAGTTTATTTTATATGAAGAAGAAAAAACTACACAGTTTACAGACGGCGGTGTTTCTTTTAGGGCTTCCTTTAAAATCACCCAACAAAAAACCCGACTACAATCACCAGACATCATGTCTTCAAGTGGTGACATCGGAAGCTAACAGTTAAAGATTCTAATCATTATTTGTCTAATATCATTCTAGTTCTGGGAGAAGATTCCAGACAAAGTAAACTCAGGAATTGACATTTTTTAAAAGAATTATTTTGAAACACAACACACTAACTGTTGATCAATAATTAGGAGTCTATGTTAAACCATATCAAAGTTGCGGGATAAATAAGGTTAATTGTATTTCTGAAATTAAAAAGTTTTCAAGAATTACACGGAAAATCTTTTCTTGAAACCATTTCGAAAAAATTACGTTTCTTGCTTGCTTGTTATGACGAAAGATCATCAAGTCCTAATCCTATTTTCCTACTCTAACTCTGCAAAAAGGAAGGCGTATAAATAATAGTTTCAATTTGAAGCCTTCTTTTGATTGTAGAAAAAACAAAATAACGCCGAATGATTATCAAAAATTTACCCGCAAAAGTCAAATACATCAGATCACTAATCAAATACACCATTAAGGAAGAAATTTGACAGTCAAAAACATAAACATACTATAAAAAAGTGACGTCTTCGACATCAGGTAGATTAATCAAACAAATTATGACACTAAAATTATATACTCATTTCAAACACGATTTGATCGGGTGTAATCTTATAACACGAAGATTGGGCAGTCTTGTTTGCAGCTGCGGAGTGTTATAATGGAGTATAAAAACGCGGGAAACTGTACCACAAGTCTTGTAGAAAAACTAAAACAACGGCCCGAATTACTCTCTGTTGTCTCTCAGTCTCGCAGCCATCTGCGCAGAGATAAGGGTCTGTAAAACAAACAATCACATGTGTCAAATTGGGACTAGCTCTCCCGCACACGCACACTCCTGAGGAGCGCCTGCACGTGTGACAGCTGCGCCGCGCATGTTATCCTAACTGGTCGAAGCACTGACCAAACCAAAGACATGTCATCCATGTCTCAGACAAGATACTCATGTTTGGAGCTTTTGGGCCGTGCCTCCACAATTCCCATAAATTGGATTTGAGACAGACATAGCAATACACTTGTTGTCGACGTTTGCGTATGCACGGAGATGGTTGGTGGGCGTGTCGTAGATCGCCTGGGTGGAGGAGATTTTCCGGACGGGCCCAGACGGAGCTTCCGACATTGAGGACACTGGCATATTCATGTAGTTCCCGTAGCTCGCTCCGTTGGTCTGGCGCGGAGGGTTGTAGGACACCCCGCCCATGTTGGTGTAGCTGGAGTCGATACTGACGTTTTTCTCGAGAGTTCGTGACAACATGTCAATGTTCATGTAGTTGGAGTGGCTGGCGGGCTGGGAGGTGTGGTGGGGAGGGGCGGGCGCCAGGTTGTCTATGTTCATGTAGTTGGAGTGGGAGTCGGGCGCTGTGTGCGTGTTGTACGCGCCCATGTTCATGTAGTTGTCAGCCGGCACCTGGGTGTTAGTATAGTTGAGTAAAACACATATATGACCATTAACTAATCAATAAGTTGTATGTGGAAAGCATAAATCGATTGGACAATATACCCCATTTTGAGTCATCATGTGTAGCATTAAAAATATTAATTTTGCAAATTAATCTTTTTAGATCAAAAATTATACAGACATAAAAACTTACTTACAGACAGACAAACAAACACACAGACATACAAACAGACTGACAGACGAACCTGGGCGACGGTTTGAGGGGTGGGAGGGTAGTTGATGTGTTTAACTCCAGGTATCTGGGGTGATACAGGGGAACAAGGAGACTGAGGGGTGGAGGAGAGGTGTCCTATCGGCTTGGGAACCATGTAGTTACTCATGTTGGGGTCCTGGTAATAACCGCAACGTTAGAAATATTCAGTACTTCTATTTTTTCACATCTTCGGTTTAACTAGAAAAAAATTAGAATACCACAAAAAAACCCCAGAATAGATCTCAGAGGGTAAAACTTCTGACCAAATCACTTTTTGTCTCCAGCCCCTTCACCAAATGTCCCTAACCTGCTGAAGACGACCAGATCCGTTAGACCGGAGTGTAGTGTATCCTTCCTGTCTCTCGTTCTGTATCATCGTCTCGTACACCCCTCCGTACTCGTCCGGATTTCCGGAGTGTAATCCGGCGTGTTTGTTTTCCGTTATTGGCTGCATTCCGCCGGGCTGCATTACCATGTACATGTCAGACGGGGAGGGTTCCTGAAGAGAGGAGTGTTATTGAGAATAGAGGGTTTCATTCTAGAAGAGATAATGTATTCTAGAGATTATTCTAGAGATTATTCTAGAGATAATTCTAGAGATTATTCTAGAGATTATTCTAGAGATTATTCTAGAGATTATTCTAGAGATAGTTCTAGAGATTATTCTAGAGATTATTCTAGAGATAGTTCTAGAGATAGTTCTAGAGATTATTCTAGAGATTATTTCTAGAGATAGTTCTAGAGATTATTCTAGAGATTATTCTAGAGATAGTTCTAGAGATTATTCTAGAGATTATTCTAGAGATAGTTCTAGAGATTATTCTAGAGATAATTCTAGAGATAGTTCTAGAGATTATTCTAGAGATAGTTCTAGAGATTATTCTAGAGATTATTCTAGAGATTATTCTAGAGATAGTTCTAGAGATTATTCTAGAGATTATTCTAGAGATAGTTCCAGAGATTATTCTAGAGATTATTCTACAGTTTATTTTAGAGATAACTACTTTTATTTTGGACAGTTTGCAGCAAAGCAATTTATTCAGGGTATACTTCATTTAGAATTATAAGATTTGTGAGTACACCAGAGGTATTGGAAGGTCGGAGAATTTGGGGGTATTTAGTGTGTTTAGGGAGGGTATAATTGAGATTCGAAAATTAGTGTAATTACAAGAGATGAACTCTGGAATATTAGTCAATTTTGTGAGATTAACTTTCCAATCCTTTTTATCGCTACTTTTCTTTTCCAGCAACAACAAGACTTAGATAATGCTAACGGTTGATTTAGATCATGAACCAGAAAATAAACCAGAACATCCGCCCAATCCAAGTAATTACTCATATTACCTACTTAATGGATCATTATAAACTCACCATTAACTATAATATAATGGTAAATTAGGAGTAAACATTCAGTAATTATTACTTTATTACATTCATAGCTGAGACCGTACTATAGTGCTTTAGAAAGCTGAAGGTTTGTAAAATATGAGAAAATTGTCAGAAGGTAACTGCGTATCATACAGCAGGACTCCCCTATTTCACAAGAGATCGAGTAGATTGTGTCGATGAATCTGTAAAGCTATAGTCAGTCTTCTCCCTCCTCAGGGAATAAAGCGGTCGCTAGCCAGAACTCTTATCACAAGTGTTGACATACCAAACTTCACCCTCACTACCATGGCAACAGTATTGTTGTGGCAGTCCAGGTGGAACTCTGGTATTTTGTCGGGAAACTTGTCATGCCAGACATTCACACATACTTTAGCCACATCGTCACTTCGTTTCAGCTACCTTTTCCAGTGTTGTACTTGAAATACCTGGACGGATTTTCACTCTCGGCTGTTGCCACGTCTACGATAATACACAGTCTTTACGTGATAAACAACCTAGATTGTTTTGATGTTATAACTTGAGACTTCACAATGATTAGCAGTGTCTGGAAAAGAAACTTCTTGTCTACTCTCAAAACGTTAAACACGTGACCCTCTTATTGAAGGAACATCTAAAAGTAACACAAACAAGTAAATAGATAATTGTTATACGTAAAGATAGCCCCCTATTTTTACATTCTACATACAGAGATACACCCCCAGGCTACACAAGCACCCCTCACCGGCTCCAGATATACGCGAGGCGTGGAAAATAGAGCTGCTGTTAAAAGTTCCGATACTTAACTGTAGGGGATGCCGATACACCAAATACCAGGGCACTGAGTACTGCGATGATTGCTCACGACAGTTTAAATCCGGAGATGATTAAAAAAGTGGGCCGTGGGCTGTTTACCGGACACGATACTTCGATAAATTCTCCGAATATGATGATTGAGGAGCGAGAGTTGGAGCGTAGTTCCAACACAAAAGAGATCACGTGATCAATGTGATGATATTGTCCTGTTATACGCGGGACTAAGACAGTGGTTTAAATGTCTTGTTTGGTGTATAGCAGTTTCCTTCAAGCTGAGTTTACCAGAGGGGTGAAATAGACAGTTAGGATACGTTTGTAGGTATCGAGCCGCTCTTTTGCGCCTACGACTTGATAAACAGCACACAGCACGACTACTTTAGAGCTTTAGATAGGATTTTACAACTATTGGCGATTCGGTTCTAGATATAGATTGGTCAATTGTAGGACTTCTGACAACAAAGGTGTCCAAAGATGCCGGGGCACTCAACCCATTGAACCCGGAATTCAATGCGAGCCAAAGGTATGGCAACAATTCATCCTCAGTTTAACTTGACTTCGGTCTGAGTTTTTCGTAAAACGACCCAATAGACAACCGAAAGTTGGTCTCAATTAGACAGGGTTAAACTAGGACGTTTTAACGACCTAACAGTCAGGTGATAGCCTGGTTGTAGTTGTCATTCCTTCAGAAATCTGGTTAAAAGTAGAACCAGGGTTAAGGTCATCACTTCCTGAAATAGTTTTACATGTACGGCACCCTGGAGTAGGGTGGAAGTAGAAGGTGCCGTGTGTAGTCAGGTGTTGGAATGAGATATTACAACATGCCTCGTCTCCTGCTGTATCTGTCAACTACAGAACTTACTGTGCGATATTATACCCTATCGGCTCTTTTTTAAAGTGGAGATATTTTTCAAAAGAGGTACTCAAAATGAAGATCGGTAGTTTCAAACCACAGTATAGAACGCTTGGGTATATCAACGGATCGTGCCATCATTTGTCAAGGAGTAAGTGGTTGGGCATGCTCATTGACAGACCGTTCATCAATGGAATGTTCACAGCGTTCAGGACCAAATTATCAGCTCTCACGTGTGTAAACACTAAACATTATTAAAGTAATACCCAAGCAAGCCACGCCCTACAGTCGCCTTCATGAAGCATATTACATTCCGCCAATACTCAACATTCTAATTTCTAGCCGATACCAACCATTTATTCTACAGCGAATACCAGCCGTCTAATGTTTATACGTCCAAAAGAGCTGACACATTCTTGCTGGACAGCTGAAGGATGACTCACGGTTAGTCAATATTTAGGGAACTAGAGTAATGAGCTCACACAGGCTGAAAGGTACTTGGGAAACTGACAGAATCTTTAATCCGTCTATTAACAGTTGTCAGGGTATAGTATCCAGTTGTCAAGGACACAGCCGATCATTTAACTGCGATAAATTGCAAATTTGGGTCATCCAGAAATGTGCGTGTTTGTTAAACCAGCTCGTTTTTCTGAAAGCTGCATATCAGGCTATCAGAGGGAGCCTGACACGTGATCAATGAAGCCTGACACGTGATCAATGGAGCCTGATTAGCTTTCATTTTTTCAAAATCATACAGGTCTCACCAAGAAAATGTTACAAAGATCTCCTGCCCCCGGTCAGCCCTATTCGGGAACAGTCACGTGAAATTAACTGTCAGTACCACGTGTTGGGCCACGTGACACTGACAGTGGGCATGTACAGTGCACCCGGGTGACAGGTTTAATTAGGGATAATTAATTAATTAGGTTCAATAAACGGAGTTTAGCGGTGCAGCCAGTAGTTGCTACCTAGACGGACTGAGAGTGGAAGGTCGGGGTTGCTGTTTTTAGAAACTGATGTTTGTGTGCCTCCCTCCTATGGGTGGTATGTTCTAGAATAATTGGCGGGAAATTCCTGAAATTGTTTGGTACTGCGAAACTCATTGCGTGAAAAGGGGAATGAGGAAGTTCTGTATTCAAAGGGGCCAACATTAGGTATCTTGCGCGTTCCTGTTACGTTAAGTTTGTCTAAAACACGAGTTATCTCGTTTAAAAAAGCAGCTGCATCACAATACTAAAACACGTAACGCCACACGTGCTATCGCCACACGTGTTATCGAGTTTCAGAGATAAGAGTTTTAAGTCTAGACACGTGAATATTTAAACCAGTTTAGTTATAATTTGGAGTTTAAACGTATCATATCCTATGTATGAAATGAAAGCCTTATACATAATTTAGGGCTAGACTTAGAATCTTAGTGATATTTTCATGTAATTAACCGTTATTACATGTCAAGCAGTTTAAAACCTGCATCTCAAACCAAGCCCACTTCTTTACTTCAGCTCAAGTATTTGTTCAAGTGTTTATTCAAGGGCCATTGCCTCAAATTCCAGTTATTTATTTAAGGACATTACTTAATTAATTATCTATTAAAGTATCTCTTTAAGTGTCTATTCCTGGTGAATCCTCGTCAAAACCGTAAAAACATTTTCCCACGGTAATAAGACTAATGAAGAGCTGTCTACGTCTGTTTCATCTAAACAATCCTTATCAATGGTCTAACAGAGACTGTCATTTGAAATTTCCCCTGTTCGCTCTTCCCGTTCATTTGACGGGAGAGAATAAAGTCACTGCCGTTACATTCAGCTGTACCAAGCATGTCACATGCACAGCTTAATGACTCGGCAAAAATACGAAAAAATTACATCCGATATCATTCTTAGTTCTTCTTCTTGTTTTTACCCTCGTCAAAAAACTGTACAAGGCGTGTCAACCAAACTTCGTAACTTTTCGCTATGATGCACCGCAAGGAGCAGCCTCACACGGACTAAATATTCTTCAAAAGACAGGATGAGAAGCCAGACAAGGCCAGGCCGGGTCCGATAGCCAGCAATTAACAGCACTTTGTTACTTTTTTACCGAGTTTTTACCGGCTGGAGGAAGTAGAGGGATATGTGGCGGTAGACATCGGGGAGAAACTTTCCTTAGTTTTTGGGAGGGATGAGAGTTTGTGGAGTCTCCACGTGCAGATGGTTTGTGTTAAGTTCGATAGATTTGTGGTACAGTAGATATCTGGTACAGTAGATATCTGGTACAGTAGATAATAGATATCTGGTACAGTATTTCCTGAGTTATTTGGAATTGTACATTATTTGGAATAGTTGATTGAGCACCTGGCACTAGACAACATTTTCTTTTATGTTATAGGATGACGGAAGGATGAAGAAACATGTGGTTTTGCGATGTTCACATTTTGGAGTATCAATCTTACAAATGGGACAGTTGGGATTGAGCCATGGAGCTGGTTATCAAATATTGTGATGGGAGGACACTTTATGTGTGGTTTCAATCTTGAAATGAACTTTTGCTTCTAGCTTTCTAAAAAACGCACACAATACATCACCCATTTTTTTCAGGAAGTTGAATCTGAAGCTTCAAGGAAGTTGTACTGCACACGCCCAGAAATTTGTCTTTCAAATTTTGGTGAGCTCCTACTCAGCGCAAGCTCGAATAGGAATGTAGATTTAAGAAGTATGCAGGAAGACCTGACTTTCAATACTTGACATTTGAGATGGGGCACACATCAACCACCGGGTCATGTGAGTGTGAAATCAGACACTTGGACTCTCCGAAATCGTGCACAGAGAAGTAGGATGGAATGGGGAAGAACTGTCAGAAAACGATTACAAACTGTGATATAAATATTATCTATAGGAACAAACTATTCACCATGACGTTGGTTTATGTTTTTAGAATTACAAACAGCACCAAATCACACCCATAGATCTTCTTCAAACTATCCTAGACAAATATCACTCTAACAAATATTCTCGAATACACTCCTTCATTGCCTGGATCCAAACTTTGCCACACTCTAAGTCAGGGAACATGGGACTAGCGTGCACAGCTCCCGGTATAACAATAAACTCCAGCAGTCTCCCTGCCCGTCTGAGACGGTGAGCTAGACGTCCCGTCTCTGTGATGAACATGTCAAACTCTCGGGAGTCTAGAACAGTCGGTGGGAACTTGGCCAAGATCTCGTCGCTTACTTTCCCAGGAAACATAAGTGGACAAGATTTCTGAGAGTTAAGATCAGATGCGATCAGGCGATATGCATGGCGGCGTTGTAGATGATCGTACCTTTCCTCCACTGTCATACACAGAGGATCTCCAAAAGAGTAATCGTCAATCATTGGTTGGCTGGGGATGGCAAGTTTTACTAGTTGTGCCTCGTCCCGCTGTGCAAGCAGCACCATGGCACCCAGACAAATATATCCTCCCCCACTATCACCAGCAATACAGATCTTGCCGGGGTCTACTCCGAGACTTTCCGCGTTGGAACTCACGTACTTCACAACCTCGTAGAAATCTTTGATGTTGTTTGGAGATTTAGTCTCGGGTGCAAGCCTATAATCCACGTTGAAGACCACTACACCACATTGAACTGCAGTGTAAACAAGAATGGGTCTTGAATCCGTGGCCGTCGCTGCAATCACTCCTCCTCCATGCGCGTAGATGTATGCAGCGTTGTGGGAATTCCCGCCAAGAGATTTTGGAGTATACACAAAGACGGGAACTTTGAAGTCCCCATCGTGAGAAGTGGGAACAAAGATTTCCCGGGTTTCAACCAGCTTGGAAGCTTCCTGATATTCGCGATATTTCGACATTTCGTTGAAAAAGTGAGAGTTTGATTCCCTATAGAGTCTGACGATTTCATCATCACATTCAGAATCATTCCAATGTTCATTGACAAGGTCGACATATCTCTCCCATATTCCACTATCTTCATTCGTCTGTTTCATCCACTCAACAACATCTATATCTACAGCTCCAGCAGGTTTGAAATCAAACAAACTTTTTGATGCCATTCCTGTCATTTTTACCTAAGATTAAGCGAGCTCAGTTAAATATTTACCAGAAAAATTCTAAAAATTCAACCTTCGAGTTACACGTCACAATGTTATTTCAATCATGCCACAAACATGGAAGATGGTATTCCAGAATGAAACCTGAAAAAACTCTCCGTCTATTACACCAGCCTGAGCCACGTCAAGTTTTGGTGTCCAAAATTACGTCGTATCAAGATACGGGTATGATGGGGTCCGAGTGATGTCTATTGATACTGGTCCACCTTCACTGCAAGGAGGTCTGAACAATTTCAAGTTCCAGGTACCGCTAATGTGTTGGTCAGGTCACGTGATCCAGATATGGAATGTACAAATTTGTACTGTCAGCAAACAGAGTTTTGGAGGGTCGTCCAAAAATTAGTCATTGATAAAACCGGGGGTCAACGTTTACATAGGGCCGAATTTTAAAAAATGCCATCACAAATTTCAGCTGTATCATAAAATTAATACGTTTATGAAATTGAAAATATTAATTTGCTTTAAAAGTGATATTACCTTACTGAAGGGAAAATTGGTAAACATGCTTCCAGCTAGGCATTCTAAAATTTTAAGCTAATATTTCTCATGACGTTCTGCCAGTAAATCGCAGAATAATTCGTTTCACTACATAAACATATATATATTCATGTTAATATATTAAGTATGTTTTGTCAAAGAACTTTCCTTGCCCCCAGATTGACCTAGGTAGCAAAACAAACACTTCAATATATTTGACACTGTTGTGTGAGAAACAAGCATTACTTCAGCTTGTATATTTTGTTAACAACAACTTGTGTACTTGTAACGCACATAGGAACTGAAACTTTCGGTTCCTGTATTGCAAGATTTACTGTGTTTTGTGCACTGCAAATATGAAGATGTACAGGGAACTACATGAGGCTAAACACGTTAAAAAGTGAAACGAGTAAAATAGGCTCTTTATACCCTTACATGTATAACGTTTCAGGAAGAACACTCTTCACTGTTGTAGTAAGAAAAATGAAATTATACATTTACTATCTTTCAGTGCCAAAGATTGACCTTTAAGTTGCAGAAACGGTTTAAGACGATAAGCAAAGAATTACGAAAGCTTCTGACCGAAATCTTCTCGTATCAAAAGAGCATGCAGTTGATTTGTCGGAAAAAACCTAATTCTTACGAGGGAAAAATTATTATCAACTAAGGGTTACACTTAAACAGGACAAAACTGAAACAACATTAAAACATAAATTTTATTCTACTTCCTAGTTCTGTCAAACAGAACAATGACTGTTTTTGAAGGCTCACATTTCAGCCTTTCAGATTAACATCTTACTTACTGTCTAACTACTGTCTTACTTACTGTCTATAGTGATACAAGTCTTGGTAACAGGTAAGACCATCAAATAAGACCATTAGGTAAAATTCCATAATCCATCACATTAGAAGTAGAATTATATCCAGCGAAATCTTCAGTGGACTTAATTCTACATTTTATGTACAATCACACGATGTGTTGACCTAACTATCATGCTTGCATTACGAATCTTATAAGTGTTTGTGAATTTCTACAACACAATTTGCAACGTCACACAGACTAATGACGTCACACAAATTAATGACGTCACGAAGACAGGGAAACTTACCGAGTTAGGTTGGGGAGGCGGCCCGCGGTTCAAACTGTCCAGCGTGTCTACCCCGCTGTCTATCTCATTGTCGTTCAGGTTCAGGTCCGACGAGAAACTTCCTCGAGATGATCTGAAATTGTGTATTGTCACGTTTATGTTTCAGTGACGTCATCTAGGTTTTAATGACGTCATCAATCCTGCACCTTGTGAGAACCGCTACTTCCGGTGGACAGACAATTACAGACAGGTATTATACCAGATACATATCCCAACATTTAGTATCGCAGCTGATAGGCGTTGATGAGAAATACTGACGAGCCTTATCTTTGCTAATTAAATTAAGGGACATGTACGTAATCATGTAGGGAGAAGTTCACACCTGCCACTGATAGGGCAACACTCTGATGTTGTCATCTTGTGTTTCATGTATAGAGTCAAACGGACACAGGGGGCTCAGTACGTCTAAAGTTATCACACAATGATTAAACAGGGGTATGTTGGATTTCCAGAAAGCAAAAAGTGACGTTCGATCGAATGACAAAGGTTTCACTTTAAAAGCTGCTGTTCAAGGAGCCTGTCAACAGGTTATCTTGTCTACTAATAATCCTGCTTTGAGTGTTTTTCGACCAACAATCAAGTTGGTTGTCAGCAGACTGGTGGATTTTCACAAACCTTACACACTCATATAATGACCTTGCATTGTACAAGCGTTCTCTAACATATCAACCTCTAGCAAGCTTTCTCTTGTTAAACGATCTTCAATGCAACCTTCATGACACCAAACACTCTTTCTTTTCTTAGCGACCCCAACAAGCTTTCCCTTTCTTAGCGACCCCTAATTAAACAAGCTTTCACACAACAAGCTTCTCTCTCACATAATTACCTCCACCACAATGACATCCAACAAGCCTGCACACAATTACCTCAATCTCTATAAATAATCAATAAATGCATGAGTTTCATGCAGGAGGCAGGAGTCTATTCTTCCTGTAGACAATTAGACTTGTGAGAACTCTCGGGATCAACTTTCCGGTAGGTATTGAGAAGAGCATTGTAGGAGGACAAAGAGAGAGAGAGAGTGTGTGTGGGGGAGCTACCTTTTCTTAGAGTTCACACTTCACACGCTCAACCTGCATTCTCCTGCTGCTTCATTTCAGTGTTAGCAGGTTATCTACCACTTTCAGATTTAGTGCTTACTCAGATATTTGGATAATCAGTAAAATGGACGATATGATACTAACGTATTGTTCAACTCCAACAACTAAAATTGTCACTTATTGTACACCTCCAACAACTGAAATATTTACTTATTGTACAACTTCTACAACTTTAACCTTGCATGGCCAATGGATTGTAACTCGAAGACTAAACACCTCAGGCCGCCAAGTACACAAGTATATACGCACACACAAGAGATACAAATCTAGACAAGCTAAGACCCTGCAGATGAAAACCCTGACTATCACGTCGTATCCGACACAATTTTCACTTTGAGGTACATTGTGTGTGCCGACAGGGTGATTTGTAGTGGACCTTGTCCAAAACCCATCTGCAAGAGACCGGCTATTGTACATGTCCTTAGTGAAATCTTTTGTGGAAAGTAGTGGGGGTAGGTACATCTAGTTTCCCAACTAGCAGCCGCTACAAGAAAAGAGAGAGAGAGAGAGAGAGAGAGAGAGAGAGAGAGAGAGAGAGAGAGAGAGAGAGAGAGAGAGAGAGAGAGAGAGAGAGAGAGAGAGAGAGAGAGAGAGAGAGAGAGA
>JH153403.1:256636-277862 GCA_000226015.1 Mnemiopsis leidyi
GTTGTCAAGGTTACAGACTGAAGTTTACTGTTGTCAAAGTTACAGACTTAAGTTTACTGTTGTCAAGGTTACAGACTGAAGTTTACTGTTGTCAAGGTTACAGACTGAAGCTTGCTGTTGTCAAGGTTACAGACTGAAGTTTACTGTTGTCAATGTTACAGACTGAAGTTTACTGTTGTCAAGGTTACAGACTAAAGTTTACTTCTGTCCAATTATCCTGGCACTTGAGCACGAGACAGATATAACACTTTAAATACAATCAGAAAAGAGGTCGCGGGATATTTATGATTAAAATCTTCAATGTTATCAGTCAGAAAATAAACCCTGTCCAATGATACCTATAGTATAGTGTACTACAGAGTATACTATACTGTACACAGCCAATGATTAAAGCGCCTGGACTGCTGTTAGCCATAAAACAAGAAAAACACCAAAGCCTGTGCCTACGGTATGGCTAGTGTTTAACTTGTTCAGGAAACAGAACCTATAGCCACTCATAACACAACACGAAACACGAAAGAAAAGCAAGAAGACCACTGTATAGTGAGAGAGAGAGAGAGAGAGAGAGAGAAAGACACGCAAGAATGAAAACCAGAGATGAGTTAGAACCACGGTGGTCGTGCTTGTTGTATGAGTGATCCAGGGACCGGGACTTTTGTCTCATCCCCGACTGATAGAGGTTGGGTGGGGCCATCTGCTGTGGTGAATAGAGACCATGGTTACTGTCGTCATGGTAACGGGAAACACGTGCTAGGTCGGACAAGAACAAGGTAGTTCTGTAGTTAAACAACCATCTCCTGATCAACCAGAGATACGGACAAAACCCCAAATACACGAGCTGACTAACAACAACTAATAACTAACCGACTCGCCGGTACTGGAACTACCACTGCTCCTCTTGCTGGTATTGCTGGCCACGCTCCCGTTGGAGACAACTGTTAGCGGTCTCTCTCCCGGTCTCACTCGCTGGTTACCGGGGAAGTTCCTGGGGAAATGAGGACGGTTAGTTAGGGGTTAGCTAGATCTTTAGTTCGTTTTAGTGACGTTTTGTTAGTTTTTATTTGACTAGTCATGCATTAGTTAACTTCTCACTGAATATGTATATTTAGTTAAAATGATAATAATAAGTTGCAATCAATAAGAGTTGAAGAAATCTTTGAAAAGGTTGAGACATAAGTTTATCAAAAAAGGTAGGAGGCAGGACTCGGCTAAGTTTAGGAAATATTGGGTCCATGGATACTTTATTAGTATGGGAGAATCTCCCAGGGAGATAGTAAGGTCAGGTTTGGCAATGGGGCTTTGAAAATGACAGAAGAGTCGGTGTGAGATGGGACTTTGTAAAGTGAAGATTTTGAGTAGATGACATCAACAACTTGCTAAATGGTTCACAATTTGCCGACCTCAATACCAGCCAGCCAAAAGTTTGCACTTTTGAGTTTAAGAATGTAATCAATGTTGAAGCGTAAATTACTATTTCTCACGAGATTTTTGACGGATTCTCAGTCAAAAGACATCAAATTAATAAGCCAGGTGTTAAATTGTCCTTTACGATACCCCGGTACCTACGTATATGAACTTTTCAGTATGTAAACTTTACAAATTGATAAGTCGACGGACACACTTAATTCTGTCAACCCCAGGAAAAACACAGGCGGTAACTTGTGACCGGGAGGCGGGAAGTGACCTAGAACAAGGACGACAGTCTCTGAAGACACTCTCAACACCTAGTACAGCCCGCGTCCACTCTAACGGCCAACATCGGACATTTCCGGGCTTGTGTCGGAATTCTAGAAATTCTCATGTCCTTGATATTAATGAGGTATATGGCAGGTGATAATATCAGGCCACATAACAGGTGATGAATATGAGATATTTGCTTTTAATTACTTGAGAAAAGTTTGTCCGGTTTGGCGAGTTGGTAAAAGCATTGACCGGCGAGAATTTCCTGGAATTTTGCTTACAATTCCGTCTAAAAATTTATACTTATCTCTTTCGGCCTTTATTAGAACAAGAAAATTGTTTGCACGTATCAATTTGCGGTCAGCCCTCTTAATAACACCAAAATTTTCGCTATCAATTTGATAAAGATATAAAGCATAAAGCACTATTGAATATGCAGCGCACATTTAAACTAAAGTAAATCTTGCTAAGTGTTTACTAATGCGGTTTGTGGAGTGTCTAGGAAGACCACAATATCAATGTGTTGGGAAATTTGTAGACACAGTGTGGGTGAGAATGTTCCGGTAGTGTATAGTCAGGGGAAAATATTGTACAATGTATTGTGTAATGTGTATTGTAAGTAAACTACACAGTACTCATAGTGTATTTTATAATGCGTCTGCTTTACATTTTTACAATACTAAAATGTGAACACCAAATGTTGGTACAAAGAAAAAGGAACAAAACTTTGTGAACTATACATGGCTTAGTGTGTACAATTATACATTATGTTCAATACAGCACATTGCACCGTTTATTATACATAATTATTGATATGTACAAAGTTTATGGAAAGAAATGAGAGTACTGGCTTATCTCAGCCATTTTAGCTCTCCGTAATGAAGAGTTGACAGTTCTGATCCTGGCAGAATTGATAGAAGAGAATATCACATTATTCAAGTTCGTCAAATATCATAGAGACTGTAGACGGTGCTGAAAATGAGTACATTTTACAGTGTACATTGTACGCATGTACAATGTACAATGTACATTGTAAAATGTACATTGTACATTGTAGTTCACAATGGAAACTTAGCCTACGCCAGAATCGATAATATTGACAGTTGATCAAGTTACATGTATTTTTATTCAATTTCAAATGTTTACTTTTTAAGTATCTACATGTTAACACATGTCAGCCTCCTCCTCGCTCCAGATTTCTAATTTTAACGTCGACTGAAGAACACAATTACTTCAAGTAAAAGATTCTGAACTTCGTAACATCTCCAAACAAGGCCTCGCTGTCACATCTAATTCTGTTCTTTTTGTCAGAGATGTCATCAGTACAGCAAGTAGGAGTCTAGTCCCGTTTTACTCGGTACTGCAACTTTATATAACGCGGTAAAGGTGCGGTAGAAATGCGGTAGAATTGCGGAAAATATAGTTTCTCAGACAGTTAAGATTCAGTTTTGTATATACTATTGATCTTTACTGTAATTCAGTGGTAGCATAATATTTGGCAGTCGACTAAGGCAGCTGTAGATGATAACGTCGAGTTTTAAGTGAGTAGAACAGCGTTTAGACATAGTAGTAGTACAACATGGTTACCAGATAAAGTTACAGCTGTAGTTAACATAAGAAGGTAATTTAAACTACAATTACTTAGTAACGTATTAGTCGAAATGGGGTGTAGTGCAATGTATCAGCACTACAGTAGATATCATCTAGCTAGTAGTGGGTACTAGATAGAGGGTACTAGAGTACCAGCTCCGTCCTAAATTACAAGTGTTGAGTGGAGAGAACACGTTTTGAATACATTCCTGACAGCCCCAGATATTTGCACACAGTACAGGGGGCTGCAGATAGGGCGGGAAAGTGGTGGTTGGCAGGTGGCAACGCGTGGTGGCGAGTTTTAACATTTTAATCAGGTTCTCAGAGTACTCCTTAGTTGTTCAACCCTCAAGATATTGTAAAGAGGATTAGGTATTCCGGATCTTTCTAGAATCATCTGAAAGATCTGAATACCTGATTATGGCTTTTATTGAAAGGTATGGACTAAACGTTTCACTGTATATAACTATAACGTTACACTGGCCACACTTTAATGGGCGACTGTAGCGCTTCTTCTATCCTCTGAAGTAATAACTACAAACCACACACCTTATCAACTACCGATTTAATCACGTAATTTCACGTAAATAACCATGACGACAAGCGGTAACCATGACAACAACAGTAACCATGACAACAAGCGGTAACCATGACAACAACGGTAACCATGACAACAAGCGGTAACCATGACAACAACGGTACCCATCCATGACAACAAGTGGTAACCATGACAACAACGGTAACCATGACAACAAGCGGTAACCATAACAACAAGCGGTAACCATGACAACACATGGTTGACTGAGTAATGACTGAGAGAAGACAACAGGTGTTACTAACAGTGAGCCAATCAGATCACCAGGTGCAGGTTACTGTTGTGTCTTCTCGATAATTGTGTCCCTTTAGATCTTTAGATCTTCTCAAATCAGGATAGACAGCACGGAGTCGAGATATCAAGTCTCCGTTTAGAAAAATTTTCAAGATTATCGAGGGATGGAATTTTCTTTTTTAGAGTCATGTGACTGCTCAGATCTGCAGAACAAAATAAGGTAGAGTAATCAGGATTCCTGCATTCAGAAATCACGGAGCGAACATCAGATCCTCATAAGTTCATTGTGATTCCTCCAGAAGTACGACATTGTACACTTACATGTAGGTACAACAGGTGAACAGACGTGGAAGCTGTACCTGTCACATGTGGTAGAGGCTCTGTTACCATTATTGTAGCCAGGGCTGTAAACTAGCTCAAATGTACTGATGTACATTGTACTTCAGTGTACAGCGGGCTACATTGTTTATGTTCTGAGGAGCAGGGCCGAGGTAGTGTGATTTTTAAACGTTTCCTACTTGGCTTTAGGGAAAGCACCACAAGTAAAGATGCTATACTACTCACTCAAAAAATGTATTCATACATGATATTATTGTAAGGTTTATTTCACGATTTACATTTTACAACCTTACTTCTTTATAAAGAAGTTCCTGTTTCAAAAACTAGCCATCGCCAAAAACGTGACCTTGCCAGCCCAGGAATCTGCAACCAAGAGGTAAAATTAACAAGTCTTTCCAGGTAATTACCGGGGAAGAAGACCTATGAAGTTGATGTGAACCTTGCAGGAAAAACAAATACATATCGGTCGAGACTGTAACAAGCTTGGGGGAATTATTAGGGCAGACAACACTCAAATTGGTGGTACCCTTCAGTACCATCTCTTCAAGACTTATCTTAGGTGTTTGTGCGGTTCTAGGTTCGTCAGTGATTTCGTCTGAACAAGGTTTGTGGGGCAGTTTCTGGGGTTGCAAACCTAAACTGTCAGCTGTTTAACGAAACTGTAGTCTGTACAGTGTCGTCTTATCGTCATATCCCTGCCTCGGAACAATCAGAATAATCTGGAGTGATACTGTCACCTCTAAAATTAACAACTAGTTCAGGACAAACCGGCAGTATCTCAGGAGTAAGAGAGACAAGGTACACGTTTAATAATTGGTGATATGAGAAAGGAGTGTCATATCTGATATCTCGATATCAGGTTTTTACATAACCTATCCACCGTGTGCTCCTGTGCTATCTGAGAGTCACCTCAAAACGACACACAGCAGCTCCTCAAGAAGCCTCCAAACAACCAGGGTGAAGACCGTCCTGTAGACCCGGGTCTATGAGTAGATCAGTGTTCAGTAAAACACAGGTCAGTGTCCCCCTCTTTGTGACAGGACAGAAGCCTTGTCCCCCGAGGTAGTACGGTGTCAACAGCCACTTCCACTCAAGTTCAGTAGTGGTAAAACTTCTTAATGGTAATGGTCCCTAACTATATAGCGGGGCGAGAGAGTTTAGACAGTGGACTCCAGCCAAGTGTGGATTATTATGTGCGTTATCTTGGTTATTATAGGTCTATGTTATACAATTAATCATCTATTGTGTTAGGTTTTTATAATGCAGATGTAAAGATTAAAAGATAAGAATTGAATTTAAGATCGGCTACCAGCCCAGAGCAACTCTCACACCGACCTAGATACATATAATCAATAGTTACAAGAAAATATAATCAATAGTTACAAGGAAGGTTAATCTTACAACCCGATCGAATTGTATGGAAGTAACGTCTCTCTAATCGATAGTAACTATGGTTCACATCACAACATTTTGAATGTCACAACAATTACCGACCTTATTTTCTCCTCCCCTCATCTATTTGTCCTGGTTCCACAGACCTAATTGTTTGCAATGTATTTAGATAAGATATATACAGGAACTATATACAGGAACTATATACAGGAACTATATACCGTATCTTGTTGTATCTCCAATTAGCCAGGCTACAACGAGATGTAAACAAGCACAGAGCCTGTGTGTGTATTGTGTTATGTTCTGAACAGCGGATCTAATCTTTCTAAATAGCCTGAGTATGTCGTGTTTGTAAGATTGTGTGTATGTAAGTTTGTATCTTTGTAAGTTTGTGTGTAAGTTTGTAAGATTGTATGTATGTAAATTTGTATGTGATACTATCGGAGCTAACACCATATTTTAAAGCACATGTTACACAAGCTAACAGAGGAACCGTGAATTGATTTTAACCTAGTAGGCAGTAACTAGTTACGTTGCCGACACGGAGCTAGCGTGTAAGTTGTAACATGAGGTTAGACCGATTAGTTTCAATACACCCGTGAAGGTGATAATCTAGAGGGACACGGCTCCACGCTCTAATTGTATAATCACTTAACGAGATAATCACCAGGTCTCACAACACTCCGGTCCTTGAGTAAATAACACGCGTAATTACGTACCGTCACCATGGTAACGCAATCTTCTTGACAAAGAGCAGGGGGTACTTGGTATGTTGGGATTTCTCTCTTTCCAGACGGGCTAGATCCTGAACTGTACCAGTGGTAAACACGGTTGTGGGTCACGTGACCTAACAACAGGCTTGAGATTGGATGGAATTGTTCCAGAGCCTTCGTAGCTCAGGATGAATAAGTATAACCCCTGGCACTTAGCCAGTCTAGCAAGGTGCAAGCTATGTAGCCAATACTCTATACAGTTTAATATAGCCCCTCAGTATCACACCAGAACATTTCCACAGTTGTGACAGTATACATACTACACGTACAGTTCTTCAACTAGAAACTCAACTTCACGGTTGTTAGACAGTGACATTTGACAGAGGCGGGACGTATTTTATAGAGAAGTTTAAAACAGCCGATATTAATTACTAATTCACGGGGTGTCTGTCGATATTCGTGTAATTCTAAAGAGACGTTCTGTCAACCGAGGTACAGCTGTCAAATTGACAGTGTCAATCATATCCCACCACCTGATTGTTGTAAAACCACCGTGGAGATAGGAAGTGCTAGTACCAACCTCGGTGCAACCCGGCGTGGTTACTTCTGGTACAACAACTTCTCTCCTCCTAGAAAGCTTTTGGAGAAAACCGAAAAGTTTTACCAAGTTTATAAAGGTACAAACATGTCACGGTATATTTACAGGGCCATATATATTTTTGCGGAGTTAAACAGAAAAATATAGAAAACTAGGAGGCTCCCTCACGTGACTTTCCCCTGTACTGTGATTGGTTCGTTCAGACGGACGGAGCAACCTGATTGGTCAAAGCGTACATGGTACTGGACAGAGAGAGAAGATATGACATCGACAACAAATACAGCAGTGCTGTTAAACCCATCTCAGGTCGTTAAGGTGCAGACTGAGTGGCTCCAGTAGGTTCAGCTGCTGGTAGTTCTGTCCTGGAATTCCAGGAATGTCTGGCCCCCTAGAAGCTGTACAAGCACACAAACAGACAAACAAACACACAAACAGACAGAGTACCTACTTTTGGTTTAGATAACGGATATGACGATTGGGATGCGGATGTTGTTAAGGAGAATTAGTAGGGAAGGAATGACTCAGTTTGCTGGATGATGAATAATGAATGCGGATGAAGTTGATATAGTGACGAAATAGGGAAGGGGCTTTGGAAGGTATTAACGTATTAATCAATTGTAATTCAGATAGATCTGGAGAATTTAAAAACTTTATCTGCAGTCCTGAGGATGCAGCCAAGAATGAAGGTTTTATCGTCACGGCATGAATATCATGATCATCATGCACATATTTATCGAGCAGGCCATTACAGCATTACCACTATTAAGAAAATTATCGTCACTCAGAATATTCAAGCAAGAAGATGTAGAGCTCCACATTCGCATACAAAATCACGTTAAAGACAGGTTAAAGGAGAAGACTCAATAAAGAGCAGCAGTTCACGCATTCCAGATTATTTCCCAGTTTTTTGTTTATCTCTAGCCAAACTAACCTTTCACCCTTATTTCCTGTAGCGGCAGCGTCATCTTCCAGGTTTATTCTAACGATCAAGATGTTCAGTTTTACGGAGGCAAATTTATACGGGAAAATTGTAAACTAATCCTAAAGAATAAGCGTAAAGCATACGTTGTTTTAATTGTATTTCAGAGTGTCCCATTGTTTCATACACAGCAAACAAACCACTCTCAAATAAAATTTGGGACACTCAGAAACACAGCTAAAACCTAACACCTAAATTAACATAAACCTAGATCTAACCCCCTCCTCCCCAAATTCCGCCCTCCCAGAAAAGAGCTTCACACACACCTGTACCGAGGTTCGGTATCAGCATACCCAGGCAGTGTCGAGTTCGCCAGACATCCCGTTGTGGCGCCGCCGCCACGCGACGACGAGATCTTGTTGCAGAGTCCGCGGATGTCGTATGCTTGTGATGACGCGACGTGGTAGATATTAACTCCGCCAAAACACCGTCGTCCGGACTCGAAGACGAATTTGTTGGGATCGTCTCCGCCGTATTTTCTGAGTAACTGAGAGGAAAGGGGGTCAGGTTGTGATAAAATATTCTGTTAGTGTGTTAAGACTACCTAAGTATTCAGATGCCATAGTGATTAGTAAGTTTAACCTTTAAGCAAGATTCCTAGACAGGAATTCACTGCACAGACAGAGATGAATTGTAGAATTCTGTTTTTCACGAGTACTCTTTTTTCACAGGTATTTACACTAGACGTGTCCACTCATGTGTCGGTTGGGAAAGGCAGTCAAAAATCCAAGGTCACGCCTACAGCAGCAGTTAACACTACATATCCAGGAAAAACCTGGCCGTCTTTTTGCGTCTCTATCCTATCATCCAATTGTGGTGACAGTAAAATTACAGATTGATGTTGTGCTGACTGATCAAGCTAAACTCAATTAACCGCCAGTCAATCCAAATCTCGCTAGTCAGGTGATGCCCACGTGCGACTTCCTGTTCAAACAACCACAATTCCCATGGAGACAGAAAACCAGTCACGTGACACGACTTTATACTTCACCCCTGGTACCACGTGACACACCTTCACAGATTCATTACAATAGAATTCATCAGCAACAAAAGACAGTGTACGTAGGCGCGACCGAACTTTCATTAGTTTTATTATATTGGACGATTAGCTGATACAATAGTTGTATAAGGGCAGCGAGACAGTCGGGTAACTGTAAAATTGAAGTGAGAATTGTTACATTGAAACAGGTAGGTAGTGTCTCCAGGACAGTTTGTGATGATTCGGTCACTTCCTTGTACGGTAAACAACTCCATCTGATTAACACACTAACACCTTTTTCAGACGTTACGTATTGGTGAAGTAAGTTAAAACAGATCTTAACCTCCGTTCATGTTAAAGAGGCAGAAACAGTTTTAACGGTAATAGCAGCTTACAGCTGCTTTATGTTAGGACTTCGTGTTACGATCATAGCAGCAACCTACTAGGATTTCAAAACAGCATAGCTACCAATCTGCCACGTTAAAAATCCTAAGACCTAAAAGCCACTTGAAAAGCCTTTTTATCCTCAGAGCTTCTTCACGGATAATTTCTTCACTCAAGTCGTACTTGAAATACTGCCCATAGCTTTCGAGACTGAGCTGCTGATCTTCCCAAAAAAACTTCACCCGTCACATCATGTCACGTGTACGGAAACTCTACAACCCACAATCACCACGACCCCTACTCAATACCAGCGCCAACTATCTGAGACCTTGACAGCCACAACACTGCTCCCTTCCTCTTCTCTTTCTCGTTTCCTGTTTACTCTCACCAACATCCCCATCGGTAAAAAAACCGTTGTCCAAACTTTCGGTTTTACGTTTCACACAAAGTCGTGCTTTCTGCCTAGCCCAGGTCTCGTGTTTACCTCCGAGCCTGATTACTCAAATTAATTAATCGGGAGGCAAGTTCCAACGTCACACAACACGGTATATATCTATATCGGTATATATATACCTGTACAAACCGAACACGTGACCACATGTTCCAGGCGGGACCACCGGTTTAGGTTTTTAACGTGTCTATAAGCTGCCGCTTTCAGGACTCCCCCGAACTCCTACTATTGCGATAACTTTAAACAGGTGAAATGTCCGGGGAGTTTCAGGTGTCACTGCATGTCAGATCTCAGCTGGAATCTTCCTCTCTTTCTCTCTCGACAAAACGAGGGGTATCGAACGCTACGTGCAGATCTAGGTAGAACTGGAGGGGAGATGTTGGGGGACTTCCCGGGCGGCTTCCCATACTTGTAATGATTTTTTTGATGAAGGAGTGTTGAAATGTTGAGATGTACGGGATGGAAAGCTTGCTATGTGCTCAAGATTCCTTAACCGTGGATATTATGGCTTGGAGTTATAATTAGCATCAACCAATAAAACCATATATATAAGGAATCCTGTCACTGGATACTTAGTCTTTTCTATAGCTAACGACTGTTTAAATACCTATTCTCTTTTCGGATAAAACTTGTACAGATTCCCTAGCTCTGAACTTAGGATCAAACTCGGCCCAGCTTGATGCAAAGTGCAAACGGTTTTCTTGGGGTTTGATAGCGACATTTTTATCTAAACTTACTATTCACTTGCTATTGGAAGTCAACAATTTCAACATCGATCAGTGGAAAATAGACGTATCTCGATATTATGGAAAAATTGAAAGCCAAATAGATTTAAATGGTATAATGCACACTTTAATTTCAATCTTTAGGTCAAACAAGATATTATAGAATGATAAATAATAGGTATGGAGACATATCCTGCCGTACGTGAGAGTAAGGAGAGGTTACCTGAATAGGCCAAGTTCCGTAGTACTGAGGTATCTTATGATCGGTGGTGATGGTGATGAACTTCTGCTCCTCGTAGAAGTACAGCCAGCCCGGCCCGTTGTACTTTGTCTTGATTATCTTGGGGAGTTTTACCTCGAACTTGTGCATATCTGAGAGTTCGTTTAGTTTAAAATAAGTTATTTACTAGTCTATTATATATGAGGTTTGAGTAAGTAGGGTCAATTTCCAGTTTCTTGCTCTTCCTTATAACTAATATTGAATAAAATTGATAATGTTTCAGAACCTGTGCTGTAAGGTTCTGGTATGGCCGCTAGAAATTTAGTAATATACAACCTTATTATCTCTCAATTCGGCTCCAAAAATATTTCAGGTTGATATTCTTTATTGCGTTAAACAGGGGATTTAATTAAATGAATTACTTATGTACGGTATAAGGTGTCATCATACAAATTAAATCAGTCTAGCCTTATTGAAACATAATCTCGAGACATTACTACAAACTGATACACATAACACTATAAATGTAACGGTGCGTGCAGCCGCGTCGAGTTGACCACCCTTTAAGTAGCGACATTAGGAAGTATAGTGCAATATTATTAAAGATACTCTACTAATACTAACGTTACCGTCTTAGAATAGTTGACCATGCCATTATAAAGTTATCATACAATTAGCTAAGTAGTTATGTTATTATAAGCTAATTGACGTGCTGAAGGCTTGCACGTATTGAGTTCTATCAACAAGATAAATTAGTCGCTACTACAGCCGCCAACACAACATCTTTCTAGCTCTATCTCTAATTTTTATCTAGCAACAACTCTAAATTCTATCTAGCTCTACCTTTAAATTCTATCTAGCTTTACCTTTAAATTCTATCTGGATCTAACTTTAAACTCTAAAGGGATAAGCCGAGATTTCCAGTTCTCGCCGTTAGGCGTGACTCATCATTAGATTAGACAACCCTCGCAAACCGATCTTATCTATTTACGGGTGTAGTAACTCCTCAAGATGACGTACTAGGTGCGAAGGGAGAATTCTCAATTTTGAAACATCAACAGCAGTGCCATATCTGTTGAGATACTTAGATTTATACGTCTGGAGCCCGGAAACCGTCCAACAACGGTTGTGGAGTGGATTCAGCAGGAAATCCTGGTCTTACTAGAATTTAGTTTGTCAACTAGTTTGACATTTCTCAGGAAATCCTGGTCTAACTAGAACTTAGTTTGACATTTTCAATGCCTGTCTTAACGCCAGACCCAGAGCAGACACCCAGACATATGTCCACGATGCTGCAGCAATGTAGAGAATCTAACAAAGAAGCTTTATCTTAGAACTATCCCGATCAGTCTTAATTAACACTCACTTAATATAAATCTGCAGAATCTTGACTGACAGCAGTACATTCTATAAGTTATAACAGTGTGTATGCTGGACTCTAAAAACTAGGTATCATTTACTAGGATTTCCCTGCCAAAGTCGGGACTCGATTCGCCATACATTACAGCCTGAACAAGGGCAGATATGTAAATATAAACAGTAATATCGGTGTTCCCGGCAAAATCTTGACGCCCATGATTATGTTCAACTTCTGCAATCTGGCCTGCCCGGGTAATGTTAAACAAGGTGCCAAATCTATCGCTTCAACAGCTTACTTCTGCTTTAAAGCAAACTGAACTATATTGCATGCAGTGTAACCAGTAATACGTTTGTGTTTGGTTTACAGATTAAACACGCCACATCCATCTGGACCTATTATCATAGTTCATACGATTTGTGTGGATTAATCAACAAACATAACGTCGGTTTGGGCCTACCAAAATGTCACTTCGAGTAATATGTGGTTACAGTAGCAGTATAAGTTGGAAAAGCCAGATAAACGGTGTGAAAATAGTTTAAACTTCACAGGGTCTTCTAAGACGAAGGACACGATCTAGAGATATGTGTTTTAAAAACAGATCTTGTAAATTCTCTACCCAACTCTACCCAACTCTACCTAGCTCTACTCCGATAGCGGACCAGAAACCTGTAGTTCGTAGTAGTGTAGTAGTGTAGTAGGGTCTCCGCCCTCCTGGGAATAGAATAACTCTGGTTCGGGGTTGATCACACACACAACCCATGTTAGACTTTATCACACACACAAGCCATGTTGTTAGACTTTATCACACACACAAGCCATGTTAGACTTGATCACACACAAGCCATGCTGGACTTGATCACACACACAAGCCATATTGGACTTGATCACACACACAAGCCATGTTGGACTTTATCACACACACCAGCCATGTTAGACTTGATCACACACACAACCATGTTGGACTTGATCACACAGACAAGCCATGCTGGACTTGATCACACACACAAGCTATGTTGGACTTGATCGCACACAGAAGCCATGTTGGACTTGATCACACACACACAAGCCTTGGTGGACTTGATCACACAGACATATGCCATGTTAGACTTTATCACACACATACAAGCCATGTTAGACTTGATCACACAGACAAGCCATGTTGGACTTTATCACACAGACAAGCCATGCTGGACTTGATCGCACACAGAAGCCATGCTGGACTTGATCACACAGACAAGCCATGTTGGAACTGTTTTTATACCCTCATTATTTAACAAGTCCTTCAACATACTTGGGTGGGTAAATTATCTATATTTATTCAAACAGTACTGTATAGACAAGTTCTACATTTAATGTTCAAGTAGTAAGTCGGGTATACATGATATATCATGGTAGCTTTTACATTATCTTTTTGTATTATATTTTTGCGTCTGCGTCAAAAGACAAAGAGTAACGACCTTAATAATTTAGATCTTTGATCTGACATTTGGCTGTATTGGAAACAAAGCCCAAAATCAACTTCACTTTGAAATTCTGTCCGATTTCCGATACGTAAACACCAAAGATTCCTTAAATTTGCCAAACATGCGGCCACCAAAGTAAGTGTCTGAAAGCTGTCCACTGTCGTGTAGAAACACTGTTTGTACAAGGTCCCGGTAAATGTAAACTTGATTTAATTAGTGTTTGTTACATTACTGCCCTGTGTTAAATGTTGCCCGATGTATGCGTTACGCGGTAAATGACAGTACGTTTAACAAAAGAAGAGGCGTGGTCTACCCTACCCATTATTTTCTCAAGCACTTCTCCTCTTCATTTAATGAACGAACGAAAATACAATGATCAATAGCCATCCGTTTACACTTACAGGACAATCGAATTGGCCGTCCATTTGAAATAAAGTCATGTTCGCTAGAACGTCATTAGCAATAATCAAATATCCCGTTTCCCGCGGTTGAAATAGCAACGATTACGTACTGCATGAATACAGTAGGTTTCTTTACCAGGGAGCTGTGTTCTAATCGGGTCCTGTCTCTGAGTTTTACCTACTTTTTCAGGCGCCAAGCAAGCTCTGGTGAGCTCTCTTAATAACGACGATTTGTGAGATTTGATCATGGAGTTTAACGTTTTCAGAGTAGGTTTATCTAGTGAATTCCGGGAATTCTTGGTGATGATATCGCACAGACAGCGGCAGATAAAGATCATGGACAGAGTGATTCAACACATGACATTAGTAGTTAGAAGTTGTACTTGCACTTCTACTACTGCTACTACTACTAATACTTGCACTACTTCTCACTGTTTAAAAAGTTGGAGCTATTTTTAATTAGCACAGCACCGAAATGAGGGAATATTACAGTATTTTTGCCTGTAAGACTATAATAGAATCCTGTCACACAAGTAGTTGCACCTACTAAGGTTACACCCGGAAGCCTAATCAATCCTCTGCAATCATCAACTTTTTAGAAATACGACATTTTGTATGAAAGAGCTTCATCTCAAATTTGTCAGTCTGTAGTCTGTTCAATAAACTATTGAAATTTTGTAGTGTGAACACTTACTCCAAGCTAGATTTGTACACATTATATGACGTGGTGCCGAAAAACTCTAGAAATTTCACCAAAAAGGTGAACACTTTCCAGCATCACGAGACTAACCACGTGATAAGTATCCAGCTCGCTGATTGGCTAGGAAGGGTGATTAGTGTGGAGCTGGTGGTAACTTCACCTTGAGTAGGAGAGGGAGCGATGTAGCGCCCTATCTGAATCGTAGAGGGGAGTGAGAAGGTAACTCTCTTTCTCATGTTGGGGGAATGTGTAGACAGTTACACGCCGACACTTCACGCTCTTTACACTCTCTTTACACTCTTTACACTCACTCTTTACACACACACATTCTTTACACACACTCTTTACACACACTCTTTACACACACTCTTTACACGTCTTACAAGTTGGACATACCAAATATACGATCATCCGTAATACTGTACAAGTTAAGGAGAGTTGAGAAACCACATTTATTACCATACTTTTCTGTCAGACAGCTTAAATAATATTCACGCGCCTCATTTACTGAGCGTTCCGCCCGAAAGGAGGGAACAAGCTGAAGAGATGCTAGGGAAAGAGATCAGCTGCCGATATTACAGTTCAGATTCCTGATCAGATAGAGAGGAAAGAGAGCAGCTGCCGATATTACAGTTCAGATTCCTGATCAGAGAGAGAGGAAAGAGAGCAGCTGCCGATATTACAGTTCAGATTCCTGCTCAGAACCTGACAAGAAGGATGACTCATGATCAGGACAGCTATCTAGAGCTTCAATAAATATGACTGCCCGGCTTCTCTCCGCATATTTTGAGAGACAGTTTTAAGTTGAGGTTGTGTCACGTGACCTCCTTTTTGACGGGGATTGGATAAGGGAGAGAGTTTTTTGATGAATTCGCGGAGGATTGAAGCTTCGGATATTTATATTGACGTTTGATTCGATGAAGCTGAGTTTAGACTGACAAATTTGGGATCAGGATTTGATGAGCGGTATATGATTTGACAGGCGATGTATATATTGCTCACGTGCATGCAAATTTTGAGAGGGAATGATCGCTAAAATGAAATGACGTTGAATTGACGAGGTCGTTTAATTTTGCTACATGAGTAATAGAAGAAAGTAAAACCGAGGAATTTTGGCTTAGTTCCAATTAAACCTCTTAAACGAGAAATAACTTTTAATGAGCTGTTGACGGACAGCTTTTTAAACGGCTGGTCAGATGGGCTTTGAAGTTTGAGACACATTCCATCAAATTCCATAGTCCTATGTCCGTGTATCATATCTCGATTTGGGATAAGTCTGGCCTCATTAATTGCGGCTACTAATATTTTAACTTCAGTACCTCAATAGCGCTATAACAGCTCTGATGAAAAGCGCGATGAATATTTGTTATAAATTTAGATACCAAACTTTTGAATAAACAGCATCATCATTATCTGCCATTTTTACGCAGAACTTAACATAATATGTTACTAAAATTGACCCTCTGAAACTGACTTCACTTCTAAAAATAACACCTCCAAACTGCCGTGCAGTGCAAGCACCAGCCTTCAACAGACAGGGAACCGCAGCACAAAGGGGTGGTGCGAGCCTGAACAATAGCGCGCAGGCACGTGCACGGAAATGCATATTGCAGCATAAAGGTGCGAAGCCGTGCAGCGAGAGTTGTTGGACACGTTTCAGAGGAAGTTCCAGGTCAGACTGGATAGAAGTTACTGGGAAGTTAGGTTGGGATAGGTTCACTGTAACACTGGCTTGAGCTAATCGTAATAATCCTGACTGTACGTATAACGTAATCTAGTGTTCTGACTTCCGCATGGACTTAGAAAGTTAAAGATTCGAAAAGCAATAAATTCAAAGTGAGCCATCTCATAACCGCGAAGTTTGGCAGTCTCGAAATCCGAGTACGTATATTTTGCATTACTTGAAAGTATCCATATTAAATCTGAATTATACCGTTAAGAGCGGACATTTATCTTGAACGGCAAAAGTCCTGGTTTTGCCATCCAAATTAAAAACACAGTTCCTACTCAAATTATAGTTATACTACTCATATCCAATCAATGGACATGAATAATTGCAAAACGAAATCATACCCAGTTTCACGCCTTAGCAGCTAATGGTACGGACTGGTTTAACTTTTAAAGTCTAAACTAGTGTTTAAAGTTCGACACCGCAACTTGCAACTTTGATCGATACGGTTTGTCCAAAACCCCACACACAGTGTTTTCTAAAAGAACTTAGGCACTGTCCAGAACACTGTACAAGAAAAAGCAACTTTGACCGATTTCACTTGCTCAAAGAGGTACCACAAGTACTTTGCTGCAGCACCAATCTGTTCCATGACACAAGTCACACATAAAGTCCTACAATGAGCTTAACCCCTCGCACGGGAACCACGTTTAAGCGGCGGTCTAAACGGAAAAAATGTTAAACAAGCACAAACGAGAGCCCGATAAACCGACCTGAGCCGACGATGGAGTTAAAGTAGTCCAGCCAAACGTCCGTTTGAGCTTGTGTCTCGCACTGCATCAGATATGTTTCGGCTGTGTTATTGGGCTTGTTCGCTACCATCAGGGTGATTCCTGAAAAAGGGGACGAGTTTAAAACTTTTTGGGATTTGAGAGGTTGGGTAAGTACTTTTGTCGAGCAGTGTGTAGATTGATTGCCCGTCACGGCTTTGTGAGTTCAGGGGTGTCAGACTTTCAGGAATCTCTATGGTCAGTTTCAAGACGTGTTAATACGATATATTAGCACTTTAAATCGTTAGATTTTCTGATCTTGTCCAGCATATATTGTCATCTTTCAACAGTATCAATTGTGTTACAATAAGATGAATAACTCAGTCTGCAAATCCGGTAAGAAATTGCTGCCACAAACTGTAATACGTGGACAGCTGGGTGTCAGATATAGACCAAATCGCTCCTATTAGCTATAATTAGGTGTAATTTCCGGGACCCCGCCTGATTATGGTGTGCATTTTGCTTCACCTACACAGTACACGTACTTGAATATGCAGGTGCAAAGTTTACATGTGCATAAACATTTTTGCACGTTTTTTGCGCGTTTAAGAGATAGTAGGAAGCTTGTGGGGTATGATTTGGGTAAATTAGTAGAATCAAATTTAAGGCAGCTCACGAAGTACAAAAATACTTTGTATGCAGTGCAACAGTTACAAAGCAAATGTCTCTAATCGGGTTTGCCAAGAAAATGAGGATGGTCAAGTCACCCTTCGCAATTGATCATATCATTATCACCGTGTGTACAATTAGACATACAAGAAATCAGAAAATTCACAAAAATGCTATGAAATGCATCATTGTATAAAATAATTGTTTCTTTGTACAGTAAAAAAAGGAATCGAAAACCATAAGCTTTTCTTTGTAAAACAAAAAAGAATCACAAACCATAAGTTTTCTTGTCGATGGCATATTTGTCCACAACACACAGGTAGTAGAGAGGGATTGCAAGACGGACTTCGCCTTCCCTGTTTTTTCGAATGACTAAGCTTGTGTAGTTTGAGTGCCCTGAAACATGCAGCAGTCAGCTTTCCATGAGATAAACTGTTTAAAATGTGACACAAATTGTCAACACTTCATTGGCCTTGGCAGAGAAAGAAAGAAAGAACTCTTTGTAATACAAGTGAAAGGAACTTTTGTTGATTAAATATTGAGTGTGATTATCAGAATGTGAAATGACTCAAAATCGAAATTATTGTTCGATGATAAATACGAGATATTTTATGCATAAGCGTTAAATACTATTCTATGAAAAAATAATAATTTTGTGATAATAGCTAAACATGACTTTGTTGCAACCCTATTTCAAACTTTTGTAAAACAGGCTCGTGTAACCTTGTGTGTCAGTATTCAGAATAGTAACTTTGGAAAAATAAACTAACTCATATTGTCTGTATCGACTTCAGGGGGGACAGGCTGGTCAGACTTTTCCAGGATAGCCCATCTGGACTTCCATTTGCTCTGAAAAATTTCGAGGTTGCAATCAACATTCAGTAAAATATGTATGAAAAATTTAATTCATTTGGAAATATAGCATAACATGGAAAATGAAACACATGAAGAACACATCAATCTAAAATAACAGGATTAACTTACTTTTGATTCCTTAAATTCGACATTTCCTTGGTAAACTATGTGACCATCCATTAATTGGGGAATCTGCTTTTCTGCTCTTTCAGTACTGTTCCTATCCTACACTTGAAAAGTTGATTGTAATTAAATCACGCCTAAGATTATATACATCTTCATCTGTCTCAATTTTCTTGTATAATCGTAGTGTTGACTTTATTAAAAGTAAATTATTTTCTACAAGAGGCAGAATATAAGTTCTATTCAACTAATTCACATCAAGCAGCTATTAGACAACCCCCTTCTTGCCTTATTATATTTACAGTATGAATAATGAATATACCAAATTTACATATCTCAAATGATTTAACTCCCAGCATAGCATAGTCAGTGCAGAATCAACTACAACATCATTGCCTAGCCCACCTTCTTCAACACCTCAACCTAGGTAGGCACATCTCCTCCTCATCAGCCCTCATTCAAATCCACCAACTACTATTATTTTAATGTTACCATCACCAGTAAACATCCCAACCCACCTCATTCTCACAAGCACTGAGACCACCCCACCCCATTTGTAAGGTTAACTTCATCCTCAATCTCTAACTGAAGAGGATTAACTCATGTTCGTTAAAAGCAGCTCATCTCCCATAGATATGACGTTGCAAATGAGGGTAAATTAGAGCATTGTTTTTAAATCAATTATAAGGCAGTCTTCACTGACTGCCATAAGATACAAGAATATGATAAATATCAATAAATTACTCTCTTGAATTCTATTCAATAATAATAAAAACATTGTTAGTTGCTTATTATGGTCCTGCAGTAGATTTACTGCTGTAAGGGCTACAGTCGCAATGCAGTGTTGTTGGCCATTAGGGGGTCCTAGTCTGGGTGCTCAAGAATGCCCGAGGGCATCACTCTTAGCTGGATGGCACTCTAGCATGTTTACCCACGGGTTTGAATAGTGTGCTGAGGGCACACTTTTTTGTGTGGTCCAATCATTAATAAGGGTGCCCACTGGGGCAAACAAAACCGCTAAATAAATTTCTGTGATTCCATCATAGACTGTGAGGTTTATTTCCTTGTAGAGGATAACAACTATGTCAGTCCCTGTTTTTGAGTGAGCTCTGCTTCCCGTCTCACTCAAGTGCTGGTGCAACCAACCCATCATACAATCACTTTTCTGCAATGGATACCAGGACCTGTTTGCTGAGATTCTTACTAGAGGTGGTCTTAGACTACAATTAGATCCAGACAGGTCTACCTCCCAGGAAACTTCAAGAATCTTCCAGGTTGCCCTTCAGTACAACTGCAAAAAGCCTCTACATAACGTGAGTGTAATGAATACATATAAATTTTGGCGAATTATAAAATGTCTACAGAGTCTGAATTATGACTAGCAAGACGTTTAAAACAGAACACAGCTGGTCTCAATACGTTTCACTAAAGCAGCAAACGACAAAATTGTAAATTACTCATAACGTAGTACGTATTTGAAACGACAAACAAAATACATCTTCAACAGACCTACAGCTTGAAGAATAAATTGAACTGTTTTCATAAGTGATTTATTTGACAGACTGGTTTGATGAATTATGTAATTGTAATTGTAATTGTAATTAGAACATTTTGCATCACAACATAATTCTAGATTAAATAATTTATTAATATAAGAAGCTGCTCATGTGATGCAGGGTGCATCCAGTAAGAAATACATTCTTTTGATGGGGCACCCAACTAAAGCATAAGCTGAAGCAACGCTCTCATTTCTGAAAGAACAATTTACAAAACTAATAGAACACACAAAATTTTAACCAACACAAGACGACGAAAAATTGCTGCAAATAATTTCTAACACATGATGAGGATACAAAAAGCTAAATCATTTATAGAGAACATCCCAAATTATGCATTCAAATATTGATAATAACAAAAAGTAGTCAAACAATTAGCTTTAGATCAAGCAGTCTGCATTCAAACAATTAGCTTTGGAAAAATAGACAACAAATTAAAATAGGAAATATCTAAGTTATCTTATCAATAGGAACGGTTTGAAATAAACTCTCTCAAACTCCTATAGGTAGGCGCCAATACGAGGAATTATTTCACCGAACAAGGTCAAGGTGCTTGCGCCATGCACAGCTACGCGCGCAAAGGGCTCTGGTTGAAGGAAGGAATTATTTGATTCCAGCTCTCTGACCGTAGGTTGTAAAACATAATAATAAGTTTGGCAGGACGGTGGTTTAAAATTCTGTAGGTTGATAACCTACTGTCGCGGCCATCACGCGCTGTCACGCATTTCTGGCCTGGCCTGGCGACAATTTCGGAGAAATTCTAGACGCGCATCGCCCGTTG
>JH153403.1:324486-336447 GCA_000226015.1 Mnemiopsis leidyi
GTTAATATAGTTAGTTTTGGATTTCATTAAGGTGAAGGCTAATTTTGTATTCAAATATTCACAATTTAGGGTAAATTCATATAGATACAAGAATTAAATAGAATTCATATCAATCTTATTCTTTATTGATTAGTTAGTAAATAAATAATTATAAAATTCTCAAACAATTTAAATAAATCTGAAATAAAACTTATCTCACATTCATTCATTCAAAAATGCAGATTCTAGGGGAAGGTAACCCCACTGCAGGACAGTGCATGCTGTTGGCTTATGCACTGCCCAAAGAGCCTCTCTTGCTTAAGATTATGTGGTGTTCTGGTCTAGTTACCTATGGAACATTCATTAGATTTTTAATACCTTTAAGATTATAACAATTTTAAATTTATTTAGATATTTTGAGTGATTATGTGTGATGATGCTGGCATCATTATTTATCATTTATTATTTATCTGTATGAAGCTTATCAACAGTCTGAGGACTAATGGTAAATTCTTAAACAGTTATTAACATAACAGAAGCTCTAGCAGAGGCCTACAGTTTGGTATTTGTTCATGAGGCAGAGGACCTACCAAGGGTTGAGAGTCGAGAGACCAGGATTTAAACCAAAAGCAGATATTCTTGGAGATATTGATATAAAATTCAACAAAGTAAAACATGAACTAGAGAGTTCAGATTGTTTAAAAAGTTATGGTCTTGATGGGGTGCACCCTAAACTTTTGAAGTCATTGGCTGATGATTTATCTTTTGTCAATGCAGATGTTAAATTACTTAGAAAATGCACTAATAATGAAAAGTTGCCCTTAAGTTTGGAAATCTGCCAATCTCTCTGCAATGTTTAAGGGTGGTTCTAAGCACCCCTACAGAAAAGTGCCTCTAATTGTACCGACAGTACCTTAAATTTATGGTCTAAATTAAATTTTAAGTTGGAAAAAAGTTGCTCAAGAAATTTTCGAAAATTCGAAATCTTAATTCAGAATTTTGAGGTCCAGTTTAATTGAGATCAGTATAATTTTTCAATTTAGCTTCACACACTAAATTTAATCTACACCATTTAAAATGTCCCTTCAACTCCAAAAGAAAATAATTGAATTCAGGTCATCGTTGGGCTAAATTTTCAAATTATTTTTCTCAAATAATTAATTTAGGATTAAGGATTAAAATAGAAATCTTAAACTCCTGATAAAAAATTCGAAATTAGGGTCTTGATGGAGGCCTGATTAACTTTTTGATGCTAGACTTCTGAATTTTCTATGTGTAGATATAAATGTTATACATAATATTTATCTAAATCGATTCATTCTGTCTACCTGTTTAAATCAGTGATTAAGTTATGATTCACAAAATTGTTTGCAATGCAACAATTTGATTAGAAATATTAGTCATATCGATAATCAACAAACTGCCAAGTTTCCAGCAATCATTTTGAAATTATGTTTCTCTTTGCATATAACTGTATATTTATTGATGTGATACTAAAAGCGACCATGTATTGTAGATTTACGCAGTTAAAATCGCTTACTCCAATTCAACTTACATCAATTTCAAAACTATCATTGATATTTGCCTTTATTACCAAATCGCGTCTAGGCCATTCTATTTGTAAATATTTTTGAAATTTTTCCCCTGCGGCGGGCATTTACTGAATCATAAGATTTTAAATCATGCCCCTGAACCCCAGTTTTGTATCCATTGAAAGACTTCCTATGAGATTGGCCTTTTTTAACAAATTGCTTCTAGTTCTAGGTCTGTGTCAAAATCGTCAAAATTTTTCGCCTGTGGTGAAACAGTCCCAGTTGACATTTTTCTGTGCTACATGAAGCTATTTCCTTCGTACAGGCAAGCTTACACATTTAAAGGCCAAGTTTAAGTTGAAATATAGATATGTGCAGAGGAACTGTATGCAAAAATCCCCACCAGCTTACTGAAAGCACGTTAGTTTAAAATTTTTGTGAATTTGGGGACAAAATATCTAAATTAAAAAAATATTTTTGGTACCTTAAATTAGGTAAATTTTGACTTATTTGCACCCATGGTTCTAAGACAAATTCTTGAAACTATAGACCTGTCTCTTTAACTTGTATATTATGTAAAGTTTATGAAAAAATGTTAAAGGATGAAATTTTAGTGTTCGTATAAAGTAAGATTGGTCCAGAAAAGCATGGGTTTGTTAAAGGTAAATCATTTCTCAGTTATCTATTAAAAACTATGGATAGTGTTATGGAACTCATTAAGGAGGTAATTCTTTTTACTTTTTTATACTTTTTTAGACAGAGCTTAGAAATTGATGGTAAAATATTAGAACTTATAGTAAATAAAATAAATAAATAGTTGGTAGTACTTTCAGGGTTTCAGTACAGGGAGAGTTTTCCTGTTTTAGGCATGTTATCAAAGATACCACATGGACCAGTTTAATTAAACACCACCGTTATTTGAAATTCTGTTCATTAATGATTTTCCAGATTGTCTTAAGAGCAGTGTTCAAATATTTGCTAATGATCTCAAACTAATCGGAAATCTATCTGACAAGACTGCTATGGTTAAGGATCTTAAAAGTTTAAAGGAGTTTAAAGGAAAGAAACTGTTTACTCAAGTTTACTGCACATACAATTGATTCGCAATGAGCGCTTGGATAATGTAATCTAAAGAAACTCAACAACATAAGGATTTAGGTGTTCTTACCTTTGGCACCTTGCTTTGGAATGATCAGATTGAGTCGTGTATCGGTAAAGCTAATCAAATGTTGTGCTGCATTTGGATTTCAACAAATTCCAGGAAAACAACAAATTCAGGTAAAACAATTTAATTAGTTGAGGACGATTTTTATGCAACTTTTAGGCCACATCTAAAATACTACGTTCAGCTTTGAAATTCTACAGCAGAGCATGAAAATTGGCCCGGTGACAGAAAGTTAAACATTTAAAAATGCTTGCCATGCGTTGTGGCCCTCAGCGGCAGCAGGTCAGGCACCGTCTAACAAAAATGCCATTCCTAGTCAAAGTTTAAGTACTTTAAGTACTTTAAGCAGCTTTCAGTAGCCAGTATAAATTTATTCAGCTTCACAACGGTACAATACAATTAATCGTGTTAAATCTGTATTGATTTACAATCTTCTTTCTCTGTTCTCCTAACCAGGTGCTTACGACGCGTGCAAAAGGGCTCTCGTTAGAGCAATATTTACCTGACCAGGTACTTACGCATGCACGTTGCTTAACACGTACATCCCTGTGCGAGCTAAATGCAAAATTAAAATGGGCGAGCAACGCAAAAGCTCACACAGGGCTATCTTAGCTTAGCAAGCACGCACGCTACACTGTTGGTGGCGCGCGCGACGCGCACAAAAGGGTTTTGGTTAGAGTAAAGAACAAGATCTGCTCGCGTAGTTACTTCTGACTAAATTGTAGGCTGATAACCTACTGTGGCGGCCATCACGAGCTCTCGCGCATTTCTGGCCTGGCGACAGGCCTATGAATTATAAAAATTTGTGCGCGGCGCGCATCGCCCGTTAACTGACTAGACTTGTAGACTATTAATTTTTTACTTTTGTCACGGTGTTGCTTAGCCAAAATAATCCTGCACAGTAGCTAATCGCGCTGTGCGTTGCTTGGGGACCTCACGTCACTTTTTGATTTAACGGGCGATGCGCGTTTAGAATTTTTAAAAGTTTGCCAGGCCATGAAAAATTAATTGACGTGAGTCGGGTATCACCGCGACAAAAAATTAAATGCGCGAAAGCGCGCGATCATGGTCGTAATAGTAAATTATCAACTTATGCAATTGCAATCTTTGTTGCTTTGCGTCGCAACAAAAATTGAAGGGGAAAGCAAATGTAAAGAGAGCCTCGTAGCGCCCGGTAAGCCGCGCGCGCACTGTTGGGACGACTGTTTGAGCTTTTCTTGTAGGCTTACAACCTACCGTCATCGCTTCGCGCGCGTCACACCTGCTCCTCGAGCGAAGCGTAATGACGATTCAAAGAATCGTCAAAGAATCGTCGTTCAAAGAATCGTCGTTCAAAGAATCGTGGACGCGCATCGCCCGTTAAGAGCTTTTCCGTCGCGCCGCGTGCGCCGTTCCTTATTTCGCGCTAAGCTCGCACAGGGATATACATGTTTATAGCAAGTCACGGTGATACCCGATTGTCGAAGCGTTACCCCGGCTTCGCGGCAGCGGGGCTAAGCAACGTCTAGCAAGGCCGACTCGTGCGTGGCTCGCAGCTTTGCTCTCGCGTTTCGTAGCTCAAAGCTATAAATAAATAGAATAAATGATATATAATAATGCCAGCATAATCACACATAATCCCTTAAAATATCTTAATAAATTTACAAATTGTTCAAGATAAGATATAAAAATCAAATGAATGTTTATAAATCTCTTTTGAGCGACAACTATAGGATTATCCTTAAAATAAATATTATGCTTTAACTTATTCTCCAAATAATTTACACCTTATATTCGTTGCAAAACTTCATAAGAGATTTCCCCAAAATTTCCCACACCACATATACCCGAAGCTTAATTATACACTTATAAATAAATAATAAATAATAAATAATGATGCCAGCATCATCACAAATAATCACTCAAAGTATCTAAATACATTAAAATTGTATAAATGTATGAAAAGGTATAAAAATCTAATGAATGTTTATAAATCTCTTCTGAGCTACAATAGGATTATCCTTAAGATAGATATTATGCTATAACTTATTCTCCAAATAATTTACAATTCTATTTAAAACTTCGTCAGAGATTTCCCAAAAATTTCCCACACAACATATTCCTGAACCTTTAGTTTTACACTTAAACACTTCTAAATTGGATTTAAAAACGTTTAAACTAGATGATAGGTAACTTATTCCATATTAACATAACCCTATCATTAAGAAAATTTCGCCTCATACGAGTGATCTTTGAATCTTTACTCTTTCTTAGTTTACAAAGTACATTTAATCCAGATCTACTAAAATTTAGTAGCCTCTCAGAGTACCCCTTCAATCATCCTCGTAAAGCGTCTCTGGACGCTCTCAATCCTCAAGATTAAAGACCAATTTTCATGCTCTGCCGCAGGATTCCAAAGCTGGACAAAATATTCGAGGTGTGGCCTAATCAAAGTCTTATAGACCCTCAACATTAATGTCTTCTCTCGACTAATAAGATATCTTGAAATCTAACACAACTTTGATTTGAGTTGTTTCCGGTCCGAAACTTCTGATGAGAGTGTTAGAGACTTTAAGTAGGGGCATTTATATGGAACTGCAACGTGTGACACTCATGAAGATCAAGTTACCGCCACGTTCACTTTTTACAGTCCCCGGCTGTGTCTCTGCTGGTGTTAATCCTCTTGCGTTTTTGCTTTGAAAAAATTTGTGTGAGGTTTCATATATTTAAATGATATACTACTAAGTAGTATTATTTATGGTGATGCAAAGTCCTAAATTTAAAGATTCTTTCGTTTATGTAGATCCTATTCTTAGTTAGCCTATTCCTGTGTCGTCACCTGCCGTTAAGAAACTTCAGGGTCACATAGATTGTCACCTCTAGCTGGCTAGTTCTTAAAACAGTTACAGTCTTGGTTTGGTGTTTGCTTCGGTTTCCCGATCTCCTGGATCTCCCTGAATGCGGTGGAGGTACAACAGGGTGAAAGAAAATGAACAATGTTTTCATCCTTCAGCAGCCTTCACTCTCAGCCCAGGCCGGGAGTATCAAGAGACCGACTCGTGCATTAGATTATGACTAGGAGTTTAAGTCATAACATGAGCCTCCAACTTAAGTTGTAGTCAAATACCATAATAACGATTTTTAGAATTTATTGAGTCTTTCTTCGGCCACTGGCGGTGACACACGAAGCTCATTATCCCTTGCACTGCAAGCACTTGGTTCATGCTGTTGTGCTCGTTGAGCAGGTGCCCGCTCATCGAGGTCGAGCCCGATTGAATATTCAAGTCTAAAATAAGTCAATTACTGAAACCTTGAAGTTGATTTAATAGCAAAGTTTGTATCATGGTCTTGGTGCACGCTGAGACAGATGCTGTGCCCCGTAGGTAACTATAGGATTAGGAGTGTTCGTCTCTGTGAATGTCCCCCGATGAGCGGGTATAGATTTGTTTACTTGTGGTGTTGAGGTTATGAAACTCTTTTAGAACCACTCTTGAAAAGCGCAGGGAGATTCGCAGACTTCCAGATTTGAGGTAATTCTCCATTGTTAGTACATTTCTTAAATAACTTGATAACTGTATTAACAAAAGAAGAATCATCTGCCAAAGATTTTAGTAGTAAACTAACAAACAATGCTTTAATTCATCAATTTTATTTAAGAATCCTCCTGCATTAGTATAAAAAAAATTAGGAAGATCTAATCTTTCTTCTGTGTTCTCTTCCTTCTCGCTTCCAATTCCCTTGACAGAAAATTTGCCTTCCTATCAGCTGCACATAAGTCCATGTTGAACGTTTCATTAAAATATAATCTCGTTAAGCAGCAAGGTAATAGTATCAACGTTCACCGAACCAGGTGCTTACGCACACTATGCTCAAAATGGCTCTGGTTAGAGCAAGTACTAACAATTGATGCGCATCTAGATTTTTTCGAAATTCATGTTGCTCTGAGCTATTTGTAAAAGAATAATTTTCAGAAATAGTAGAATTTTTATTTACAGCATTTTACCAAAGTAATCATAGTACATTTCATTTTGCACACTCAAAATTAATTATAATGAGTACCTGGAGCGTTGCTCTAACCAGATCAGAGCCCTTTTGCGCATGACACGCGCAAGCACATGGTAAGGTTAACCTGGAGCGCACGGACATAGCATTATTAGTTTTACCAGACAGAGAGCAGGTTAATAATGGCATTAAATTTGTTACAGGCTAAAGGGTGATGATGAGATTTTTTAATTTTTAAGTCTATTCAGGCAGCTACATTGCTAGAAAAACTGACGAATTTCCATGGCAAGCTTTTGGGTTCCAAAATTGAACACAGTATCCTAGCCTAGGGTGTCTTATAAGACATTTAGTCTTATAGACATTTAGCACAACAAACTAATCCTTATTAACAATCATTCTTGAAATCCAGGCAGTCATTCAATTTTCAAGAGTAAATATTTTCCCTCCAATGTTTTAATTTGATGAAACACTTACGCCTAAGTCAGTTTCTGAGTCAATTTTGTCTAAGACTACCCCATCAAGGGTGTAGGTTTCCTTCTGATCATGTTTGAGTATAGTAGGTCATTTGGGGAATGTGGCAATTTTAGAGAAATGAATGTTAATTAATGATAATCTAACACAATCCTTATAGTTTATTTTCCTATTATTGTACCTGGATGATTGATCATATGCTTTAGAGATAAGAATGTGCAGCCCATTGAGATAAGAGCCCTTAAAAAATCAAAGCTATTTTATGAAAAAATCATTCACTTTTAGGGTTTCTTTGCAGGGTTAGTCTTCTACATTTCAAGATATTTTAGCAGGTATACCACAGAACACACATCACCTTTTTTACATTTCCTTGGGTTTGTAAACCAGGAAACTTTTATGTTCTGAAAGGCAACAACCATACCATCTGGAAATGTGGGACAGGTTGAAATTAAAACTGTTATACTAACAAATGGCACACAATCAGCACACAATGTCATGCCATTGCACCTTCAAAATTAACAATTGGCTTTACACATATATATTGCTTTGATTATCACTATACCCAGGATCATGGCAATGTGAGACAGTAACAAATGCCAGAAGTTGAGCTTGAATATGTGGACTCTGATTCAGAAGCTTCAGGAGAAGAAATATTCTATGATGTAGAGAGCTATGTACTTCATAAAGCAGTGTTTCACAACAATATAACTCAGCTCATTGACTTATTAAAGCAGAAGGTATATGATCTATCAGAAAAAGATCCTCATGGCAATACACCTCTTCATATTTCCATTATGATGGGGCACAAAGAATGTACCAAGCTTCTGCTCACTCATGATGCCCCTGTTGCATTGAAGAACAATTTGGGATGGAATTGTTTGGCTGAATCGATTAGTTTTGGTGACCGTGAAGTTATTACTATGTGCTTAAAGAAACTCAAGAAGCAAAGCAGAATTCGAATTGAAGAAAAACAGCCAGATTTGACAAATGCTCTTGCAGAAATAGCAGACTTCTATGTCGAAATAAAATGGGACTTTAACAGCTGGATTCCTTTGATATCCCGATTCCTACCCTCTGACACTTGCAAACTTTACAAAAGAAATTCTGATGTCAGAATAGATAGTACTTTAATGGATTTTCATGATATGAGGTGGCAGAGAGGAGACTTAAGCTTCATTTTTCACGGTTCTCCTAAAAATGCCAAAGTCAGTGCAAATGGGCGCAAGAAAAGAGAAATGTATGTTTTAGACAATAAAGCAAAGAAATATTCACATATTTCAGCTGTAGAAACTGACAAGGACATAGAGGAGGAGGTAGATATACTCATGTCAAGTGATATAGTGTCTGCAAACATTTCAACTAAACCCATTACCTTTAGTCGACTACAAGGGGGATGGGTTTACAAACATGACAAATCGGAAGAAGTGGGTGATTTTACTACGTCTGTCTTCGGTGTAAATGGCATGGTGTTAAACTCAAGAAAAAGGAGAGAGCATCTTTCGAAAGAAGATGTTATGAAGAACAAAGCAGCTCTGGAGAGTATAAGTAAAGGGTCTATACAGTGGTTGCAGCAGCAAGAGGAGCTTCCTAGAGGAAGAGGTTCCTTGATGCCTCCACCCAAACCAACTATGACATGGGATGAATACCTCAACTCACCTCTTGAGGGTGATCAGAAGGGTAGACATTTGGGTCGACCCATTCAACTCAAACAAGACAAGAAGGCCCTAAAAGCTAGCATCTGGATGACTGAAGATTTTCCAGTCAAAGTTGAAATACTGCTGAGTATCTTAGAAGTGATGGCTCCATTTAAGCACTTCAGTAAACTGAAAGATTTTATAAACATGAAGATTCCCCCGGGCTTTCCTGTCAAGGTGGAAGTTCCTGTTCTTCCCACTATTGCTGCTACTGTTACATTCCAATCTTACCGAGAGGCTGAGCATGACTCAAAAATGTTTGAAATTCCTTCCAATTACTTTGAAGATTCAGCTCATTTTAGTAATATGTAAATAGATAATTTCCATCAATTCTTTTTCTATTTTGTTTAAGTATTTAGATAGGAAATAAGTTTGACAAATTGTGTGGTGGAACACATACTCTTTTATATAGATGTGTTCATGGCAATGTAAAGATAATATCAATATCTTTGCACAAATATTGCCTCCTACCACTTTTGCAATGTTGATGGATCTATATTGTAGTTGCAATTACAGTGCTATTACTACTAAAAAACGCTTGATAGTGCCCTTCATCTGCTTAACATACCTAGTGATGAAATCAGCAAAACACTACTGACATGCTTTTTGACATGTTCAGCTTGCATTTGTACATCTTTTTTTCAGTATGTCTACAAGTCAACTCACTCTGTACACACACGATTTTAATTTCCTTTCCCAATCACAAGGAATTATTTCTGCATAATTCTGATATAGTATAACATGACAAAAAATAGCAATGGAAAATTTATAATTATTTGTCTATGAAGTTATAAATTGTGCAAGTAATTTATTCAACCACCATTTTTTAGAACTTGTAAGATAATTCTTCAATTAGCTGATCAATATAGAAAGTTTGAATGACCTGATAATTGAATTTAGTGTTAGGATGATTTAATGATCTTTAGTCATAAAAAAAGCTAAGATTATGTAGTTGAAGTTTTGGGGATGTATCTTGTCTCATGACATGCAAGTGCAAGTCTTTTGAAAATTGACAAATCGTTACTGCCTTAGCAAGTTTAACGTAGACTTAGAGTAAGGTTTCAGAGATTATGACGTGGTTGAGAAAACACCATACTCAGAGTGAACAATAGGAGGTAGTTCTACACTGTGTTAAAACTTTGTGATACAGTGGCAAAACTTTGCTGGGGTGGATGTTTACATCGTATTCAATAAAACTAGTCTCGGCATATACTAGCATTTACATTCGTGGTAGTTGCATGCCATAAGTTCTATTGGTAAGTTAAATACATAAAACTTATGCTAAATGATTGAAAAGGACCATAGTTACTTTACCATATTTGACCCACAAATCCATCTAGTACATATTTAAAGCTGTGAATGATGATAATGATAATTTTGTAAATAATGAAAGAAGCCACGTAAAAGTGGTAGTTGTATTGTGCGAGCCAGAACTGAAAAAATGGTGGCTAAGTGCTAAATCTATGCTTGAAATATTATGATGTTAAAAGTTTTATCTAAATTAATTCAATAACAGAAATCGCTTATATATTTTGAGGCCAAAGGGAGGTCTCTTGAAAATGTTCAAGTTGTATTAATATGTCTGGATTGTGAATTAAAAGTATTGCTGGGACCCCCTCTCACTGGCCTGATGCTGAAGTTTGTTTATTTGTTTTGCTGTTTTGGCGGGTAATTTAGATTTAAACATAAAAATGTGATCATCATCGTGTTAACAATATTGAAATCGTTTACTTATTTTTTATGTGATGTTTTATTTGCGTTTTACTCCCTTTGTTAACTCTCCCTATTGAAACTTACTTGAATCTTAACGTGTACTTGTATAGGGTGTAGTGTGTACATTTACCAATACATCAAGGACAAAGGATAACGCACAGAAATGAAATACTGACGAAACCTAAGAAACTGTTCATGTAACCTACCCGTCCTTTATCACATAGTTTGTATAACATAGTTGTATCACATAGTTTGTACAACTAACTTAGTGGCTCTGTCTGTGAGATAACATATCTCTATCTATGTGTGTCTACACTTAACGTGCTGTACAAATTATACTGTACCGAACGTTAGTTTACTACAATATTAATGCAATATTGCCCTTCATTGTAGTTGCAATGTTAACCAGTCACTATTAACTATAAAATGAAGATAATATTGGGTAGTGTATACTCTGCAATATAATACTCTGCAATAATAAGCTGGACATATTCTCTGATCGACCGTATTGTTGTAACTATTAAACAGGGGGGGGCCACGTCCCTAAAAAGCCCATTTTTACCTCCGCGGACCCCCGAAGGGCCCTTAAAAAATGGGCTTTTTTGGGCCCTAGAAAAAATTAAAATCATGCTTTATATTAGAATAATTTAGATCAATTCAAACTCGTTCTTTGCATCGTTTTCAATTTTGAAAGGCACTTTGTATGATTTAACCTGTTGTTCTATTGAAATTTAGGTCCCAAAAACTCCTTATTTGTCCCAATTTGGATCCCAAAAAGTAGCAATTGTCACTTCATTTGGTAAAGTTTTCACGTACTGCTGGGATGCTACTGTAGCATCCAACTGTGGTACCAAGTTGGGGTACCAACGTGGTACCACTGGGCTCATACTTTGGTACTACCGGTATATTACTGGGGTACTACAGCTCGGTTACTTCTGGGATACTACTTGAGTACTACTGGAGAACCACCGGGTTACTTCCTGGGTACTATTGTGGTCTATAGGATGGTATAGGGTGTTAAAAGGGACTATTGGAATAATACTGGGGTACTACATTGGAGCCACAAATTGGTACTACTAGGATACTACTAGATTACTACTGGGATACTACTCGGATATTACTGGGGTGCTAATGGAGTACTACACGAGTACTACTGGGGCACCGTTGGGGTACTTCTGCACTGGGATACAGCTATGATAATGGGATTCTACTGGGGTACTTCAAATGGTTTACTACTGGAATACTACAAGGGTTCAGCTGGGGTACTACTGGGCCTAAAGCACTACATGGGCACTACTGGGAAACTATTAGGATACTAATGGGGTACCAGTAACCACTGGGTTATTACTGGGGTACTACCGTTGTTTATAGGGGTACTTTTGGGATAATACTAGGATATTACTGGGATATGACTGGTGTACTTCTG
>JH153403.1:361648-373689 GCA_000226015.1 Mnemiopsis leidyi
AGAGAGAGAGAGACCCCAAGAATAGCTTTCTTTCCCTTTATTAGATTCCACCAGTTTGGCTATGGGCATGTGTGAGTACTTAATCTCATTTGGCGTGTAATTTTTTGTCGCATTCCAGGGTTTAGGGCTCATTGGTAATTAGGGGAAGTACTGAAGGTAAGAGTCAAATTTTAGAGCAGTGAATTGGACGGTAAACATGGGACCGGAAAGAACAGGAGTCACATACCTCACTCTGATGTCAAACTGGCGCGTTTTCAATCATCATTCACACAGTTGTTAGGGTAAAAACTAAAACTGCTGGCAACTAGCCATGTCCTGATGCTGAACTATCATCAATCATGATTGGTTAAGTGTGATCCGGACGCGGAAATTAAAAGCGTTAAACTTAAATTTAGTGGCACGGGAGTCATTGGGCTGTCCAGTGCACGTTACAACGTAAAACTTTTATCTGCAATCTGACTTTGTCCGACCCTCATTCGAAGCGAATGGGAATAAAATGACAGGAGGGTGCGCGCTGCCGTACAATAAAACTTAGACCTTCGGTCGACATTTTTTCCATCTCTAATACTTTTTTGCCGAAGGCAAAAAAGTAAAGTAGATGGTTTAAAGTGGTCGGATTTTGGTGGTGGTAGGTGGGTAGGTAGGTAGATGGCGGTGTCCGCTGTCCGCCGTCCGCGGTCACAAAGCAATTTTACACATAGTGCAGTGCGCGCCACCGTTACCATGTCGACGTCACAAGTTGCCTCCGCAAAGTTTTTGTACGCTGAATATATATTTGCGAGTTTATTACCGTTGCGCGGCGTACGTATCACTATTAAAGTATTACTCCGAAGTATTATGTCAATTTGAGATTCAATTCTAATGCTTATCTGACTTATCTATGGCTTTAAGTTTATGCACAACTGTGGCCAATTATTTCATTCTTAAATATGCGATATTACGATAATATTAAAAGATTATGTGACACAATATGACGACACGCAAATTTAACAGTGTAGCGTTATCCTAATAAACGCATCGCAATAGACCGATTGAATCAGCTATCGTAATTACTCCACGAATCGCATACCTTACAAATTGCTTTCGTCCTGATCTCACTTTCGTTATCAATATCAGTTATATTTGACTAGATGTAATGCGAGAGCCGCGTATCAGCAACTGCAACATGCAAGCTAATGAAACTGAAACTTAACTTCCGACAAAATTCAATTAAAAAATAGACCTAGTCAAACTATTTGACTGCACCGTCAAAATTATCCACATCACGGCCGGTTATAAGTTTTCAAAACCGAAAACTAGTATGTATCAACAGCGGCCATTATCATCAGACAAGTTGGAATAAAAATGTTTCAGTTTCACGGCAAATATTTTTACTGTAGCTTCCATGGTATTCCAGCAGCAGTCTTTGCGGCAGAATCTACTTTTACAACATATCTGCTGCTCAAATTCTATGCTTCTAGCACTAGCAGAGGGCAAATCGAAGAAGCCTATTTAAAATTTGAGAGATGGAAATCTAGCGTCCGCCTGAGACCTAACTAAGCGGGCGCAATTCTTGTTAGAGGAAAGCAGACCACATTTTCCGTGCTGTTTGATGACTATTGGTCACAGCACGGCGTTTGCCGACTGCCGTATTGGCATAGCTCAATCACGTCCTATTTCAAGATTTGCAATTAAAGATGTACGTGTAGCTGTGTGCCAACTGCCATGTCGGTCGCCTCGCCCGTTCGCCGTTGCGTGAAATGCGCGCCATGCACGAATGGTAGGCACGCGCAATTATCGTTACGGTGGATGTTTAAAATGACATGCTGCACAAAGAATTTATTCAGCGCGCTACGTATACAGAGCCAATCTTTATTTCGAGGTTCGAAACTTTGATGCGTGCTTTCCAGTTTCTTTAAAAAACGTTGTGACTTGCGATTGTTGTTACGGCCATTAACTCATCGAGAATTCACGAAATGTAAGGTCCAAACATTTCTCTCACTGGCATGCTCATGTTTTACAGTATCCCTACATAGTTTGAATTCTTCCACCTCACTCCTCAGATGGATGGGTGGACATGTGACATTCACTCGGATCGCGAAACTTGATAATAACCAAAATACACGACACATTGAAGCCGGAATATTTGTACCTGAGCAGCACACTGCACACGTATACATCGCAGTAACTGGCGGACATTTAGTTTCATCTGTGAACACACTTCATAAGGCTAGTTACACCGCCCAATTGCTATCACACCTCCCAGCTCGCAGTGACCACGACGACAAAATTCCATTTTGAAGACGTCCTGGCATATTTTAGCGGAAAAATACTCCGTGTTTTTATCACATAAGTAATTGAGTTTGTTTCAGGGGAATTTATCGCGATGGAAAGACCAGAATGAGGTACTTATTTGCCTAATTTGGAAAGCTTCAAGAGGATCTGAAAATGTACTCTTGATGCAAATCGCAGTGAATTACTATTCACCATATCGTTCATGATAGTCCGATGCACTTCCCATTAGCTGAATGGTCCCTCACATTTCACAAAAGCTTCACAGAGATCCCGATTTCCGGGTCCTACAAATATTCGTGTCATGCAATGCATGTCGCGGATTGATTACTTGATTGCTGCACAGCGAACAGTTTCTACATCAGGACCACATAAGTACCAACCAGTACATTCCACATAGAAGTTGAAGGACTTCCTTGTCTTGCATAATTGTTCATGAAGCGGAACCAACTTCACACTTCACCCAATGTTGAAAGGAATAAGCTTGACATTTTAAACAAGTTGCGACTTGCGAGTAGGGAAATGTCAGCGATAACATGGTCGGAATTATCCCACCAATTACTTTCGGAAACACTATCGTAGGGCGGTATATTTGTTGAGCACAGACTGATATAAGTATGGAGCATGGTATTAGAAATATCTGGCTACATTGATAACCGGACAATATCAATCGATTCATTTATCAGACCATCGCCAGACTTATTTTTCCCGACGTTTAGAAGAATTAGAAAGTATGGATTTAGAGATGGCTCATGGCATGGTGTTTAAGAAGTAAAAGTCATTATCAGTGATTATGCTGTTGAGGAAATTTAATATAGTTGTATCGGCTTCTGGCTTTTTAGCAATCCTAAAATACTTGTGCAAAAATGAGGAGAAAATAAGGCCAACAACAACAGATACCACACTCTACATTAAACAACTAGCGGCAAAGAAATGCTGCCCATTATGGTTGTATGAAAAAAGTAACAAGTTACACTCACACCCAAAACACACACTCACTGTACGTGATATTACAGGAGTTCTCCTCCCTCCCTACCTCTAAATTTGTGTAAAGTTCAGTAACTCGGATATTCCAAATTGCTCCACCACTTAGACTTAACGTGCGTGAAAATCTAACGAAAGTGCTTAACTTAAAAGCTCAAATTTTACATGTACAATGTTCGGATCTTGGAGGGGAATCCTTCACAGAAGAGTTCCAGCAATTAGTGGTCATTAGAGAAGCAATTACAAAAGATGGGGCGGTGAGTATATGGAGATCCAGGAATGGGGTGAGAGAGAAAGAGAAAAGAGGGATAGAAGAAGGGGGCTCCAACTTAGAAGGGTTCAAAGGTATACAGCTGGCGTTCACTAACTCTTCCTCCTGTTTTCTATTATGGAGAAAGCTGTCTCTGCATCATATTAACCTTAATTTGGGGTGACAGATACCCTAATGAAAGCCACATCCAGACCATCAATTGGGTGTGTCTTAGACGATGAAGATAATGATAATTGCGAGCTTGAACTGCGTTTTGGATTCTCACGTAAATAGTTTTGTGTTACCTGGTGAAGAATCGAGTCCATGGTATTTAGGCAACTAGATTTAACGCTATATATATAAAACACGGACTAGTGTGAGTCCCATGCAGTACGTATATAAAACGTAGAACATGCAAATAATTAGAGTTGTACATATGGCCTTCTTTAAAACTTTTATAATAAATAGGACGATGAAAGTCGTGATGATCATTTTGTTGTTCCAACAAGTGAAAATCGCATTTAATCTGACGTTTCGAAAAATATTCCATCTTTCATATTTGTAGCTCAATAAATGTATTTAATTTGTAGTGTTTCTTTTTAAACTATTTCAACGTTTCTTTTTTGAAACGTCAGATTAAATGTTATTTTCAAATTTTATGACTAAGTTGAGTACAAGTGATACCATCTCGTTAAATTTTAATTTTGAGTAATATGTTAAATTTTGAACTTGACAATTTTTATAGTGTGATCATGTCCTACGCTTAAAGGATGAAACGTTACTTATACTTACTTATACTAACGAGATGGTATCACTTGTACTCAACTTAGTCATAAAATTTGTCATTCTATGCCGGTTTCCTCTAAATATTATTTTCACTTGTTGGAACAACAAAATGATCATCACGACTTTCATCGTCCTATTTATTATAAAAGCAATGATTTAAGAACATGCAATACAATAATAAGAACATGCAATACATGTAGAAAATGCTATACATACCAGCCAAGTCTATCGAATCTGTCAGTGCTGTGCTGCATGAGTTAAGGAATAAGCATCGAGAACATTTAAGTTAAACGAGAAAGTTAAAATTTGAAACTGAAAGCCAAATAGAAGTGGCAGAAAATAAAGTAGGAACATATAAAAGTATAAAGAGATAAATCATCTGCGTTAATTAATTATTAAAAATCGACCCATCAAGAATTTACAGAAATTGCAACAGATCGACACAGCTAAAGTTTTGAGCTAAATATGAGCCGACTACTGTTATACCGGCCCGATTACGGAAAAGAAAGGATGCTATCCCTGTCGAAAAAGCAAAACTTACCACGGTAGTTGGCCCAATAACTGTCCCTGATTCCCGTCTCCCCTGTCTCCTCCAGTCTCCAGCTGTCTCCCGCTGTGTCCTCCATCTCCCTCTGTCTTCATGTCTCCATATTACTACCTACAATACAAGTTTAGTTGATATTGGGAACCCTGGTATAGGGAAACTTAAGAGTTACACATTACACAATAGAGGTTGATCACTCTCGTGTTGTCACTCAGGAAGGACTTTCACAGGAGTCCTTGCAAAGAAATTAAATTAAATTAACAAGCCTTCTACCAACTTAAATAACAGAAGGATACAGTGGTAAACATACTACATAGTATATAGTGACAATACTATATAGTGAAAATACTATATAGTGACAATACTATATAGTGACAATACTATATACTATATAGTGACAATACTATATATAGTGAAAAGTCTAGTAATATTACGACTGTATTATAACGACCTATTTATCGTAAACTGATTGTAACAAACACACGCAAAATGAATTGCAACGATCGAATTGTATTACCCAACATTTTAAAACCAGCTTGGAATTCTTAGCACGTACGGCGTACGCTCAACCAATCCTACAGGTCGAAAACAAAATAAAAAACATTAATACAAAGTCAACTCAGCTATTGGTGTAATAATGTAATTTACAAAATGTAATTTACAATTAAAACTTGTAAAACTTAGCGAGGCAAATCAGTTTCATCTATATATAATGTAAAAGTTATTTTTGTCGGGTGTTTAAACATATAAAAGGTCATCAAAGACATTCATCGCAAGAAACTTACCCTACATTGAATAAAATTAAGTTTTGAAGATTTGTACAAGGTTCAATAGGATCAATAAATCGCGAAGCCCCCGAAGTGATATCGAGGATTATATTTCCGCACGTCCAGTCATTTGTGATGAGCCGATTTTATAAGCATAAAAGGTCAGAGAACCGCAAGGAATTTAGTTGTTATGATATGTCATTAAAGAAGTAAATATTTGGTATCACAAACATAGCAATTTAATAAGAATTAATATGATATATATATATGTCTCATAAAACGATGGCAATCGAAACATAAATTATTTGGTATTCAATGTTTAACACATTCAAGTTACCAACTCTTAGGTGCACCGTAAAAGCGGTAGAAAGAGACAGTGTTTATCTTAGAAGAGAAAGATACTTAAACATTCACTAATTTGACGAGAGACAATTAACACGCTTGCACACGAACATTGCGAATAAAGTAGATTTATGTGGACTGAAGTTGTTACAATAACATACTGCAACATTGCTCATTACAAAATGGAACAAAGCCTTCCAGTGCGAATGACTTCTTAAAATCCGAGGCTACAAATTTACGTTACAGAACCGTAACAATGTGGCCTGGTGCAGTGTTTTTATTCCATGGTGGGTAACTAATCAGTAATCAGAGTTTTGTACTGTAACGGCGATCTCTAAAAGGGAAGTTCACATATTTAGAGTTTTACAATGAAACAACTGAAGGCAGTATGGACTAAAATACCAACAGACAGCCAAGAATTTGTACTAAGACTCCGCCTAACTCAACTTGTTCTTTTCTAGCACTCAAAGTCAATTGTCTGCAGCGCAACTCATTCTACATCTAAAGCCAAGTGTCTGGTTTGGCTAAGAAATTTAGAAACAGAGAGATGGATTTTCAACGCCGTATTGTAAGGAAATACACGGCACGACAATTGACACAGCAAGACGCGATCCAGCTAGGCAGTTCTCAGAATCACCGAATATTGACAAAATCGCCACAAATTCCAAAATAATGCAAAGTTAATTTAGTTAGAATTTAGGCTATCCCACTGAGCTGGAATTAACGTACCATCAGTCACAGTAACAAGATAAATCTGACAAATCAGGCCGTAAACTTGACGCAGACACGGATAAATAGTGACCTCTTCGGCGACTCGTGTGGAAATTTCACGCTACATTCCACCGTAAATCAGGATTTAGGCTAGACGACACCTTGCCCGAGACAATGGCGAGGGAGAAAGACTGGGGGTAAGACCAAGTACTTAACTTCAGGCTTCTACTTTATCTCCTACTAAGTAAATGAATCAGCAATAACTTCTAATGAATATCAATACCGCGGAATAGCTTTATCAAATCACCATCTCAAATAGCTCTCATCGGCAAACCCAGTTCAAAGTATGAGAATATAAGCACCGTACTCGACTAAGAAAGACGCACAGTAATGTAAGGTCCTTGTCAAAGAAATTCCGGGCTCCTACGAAATTGGGGCTTGATTTAAAACTTTAAACATAGAAACGGAGTAGCGATTCGATTTATGTTATCTAAAGAATTTAAAGAAGATAATTTGATAAAGATTATCAACGTGATGGAACAGATTCTAAATTCCAGTGAGATCAGTTGAAAGGGCATTGAATTAAAAACGTGTGAAGAAAAAAAGGGGCAATTATTAGTGAAAGTCGGTGGTAAATTTTTACAGTGGTGAGGCAAGCAAATCTTTGAGGCAAAATAGTTCTTAGAGAACCAAACCGGAACATAAACAAACTACCGACATAACTTTTATGGCGTGAGAAGATTTAACAACACATGGACTAAGTCAACGCTTACAAAAAAGATAATAACTGTCAAGTTGGTGAAGCAGGGTGAAATAAAGTGGCTCTCATTTCATGACACACGGGGGTCGGGGGACTGCATCTAATACTTTCGTGTCAAAGAGTCTAGGATGTGATCAGCTTATAATAGCTTTTACCGATCACAAAGACTCTGCCACTGGTCACCCTTCAAGTCACGTGATAAGCACTTAAATTTAACGATGACCTAAGAAAATAAGAGCAAGAATATCGTGCAAGTTTACAGCTAACAATACTTAAGTCCGTGTGAAAAACTGGCGATGCCAGCCTATGGCAATCAAATCAGTGGATCGGAGTTAAAAATACCTACTTCTCAGTTCTCACATAATCAAGAGATGAACATCCGTTAATACTAGACTTTCATGCAGGGCATCTCGGTTTCGAAAATAGGACATCAATTATAGGATCATTCGCCAGACTTACACGTATGTTCTACAGGATACGGTTTGGTGATTTGACTACCTAGAAATAGATATACCAAGACACCCAGTTTAGACTTGAGGTTTAAGGACTTTTCTCAGGATTTTGCTTTTGAGCCCTTTCTTTACTGTGAAGTTTCTTGTTATAAAGGAAACGTCACATCAGTAACCCTTAATTTGCCCCTTTATAAACAATTTAATTGAATCTTAACATGTCGGTGCCAATCTTTGTCAAGAACGAAGGAATGTTTTGTAGAGCGAAGTCGTTGAAAACGCCATGAAAGCCCGGTCAGAGCCCCGCCTTAATGTTTTAGTGCAATTACAATTATACTTAACAATCATCCTTTAATCGGCCTACCACTTCATTTGCCACTATATACCGGGAAAATGATACGGACAAGTTAACATTGATATTATCAATTTTTCCCTGTAATATGATTTTGGCCAGTATCAGAACAGATGGGATATTGTAAGTATCAGTCATTGACCAGTGCAAGTCTACAAAAATAACCCGTTCACCGACTAACTAAATACCGACGTTGGAATCCAAACAAAGGCATGCTGTAGAGTTCTGGCTGGTATCTTGTACCATTTATGGACAGAGAACGTACACGTTAAACTAAGGTATTGGACCGTGACATCAGAGACCCTAGTCACAGGTGCTAAAAAATAGCAGACCATAGGTACAAGATGCTCTAAAATAGAGCACGCACGTATCTGTTAACGCAGGGAGAAATGTACGTGCGGACACAGTGACAGTGACACACACACACACACACAGACACACTCACACACAGACACGAATACTCGAACTTTGGATTCAGGAACTAGATGTCGAATTTCCACACCTTACATTTCTAAGTAGGGAAGAGGTCGCACATTGTGTACCGCTACCGTTATGGAAGCTTTCCAAAAGCTGAGGCGCTTACCGAACTACTTGTACGACAGCTTAACTATTTGCCGAAAGAATGTCTCTCGAAAGGAGGAATTCAACGTCCCCTCCCATCAGAATATGACAACACATCCCAAACATTCGTAACAACGGATAACTTAGTGCCTGAAATTCATGTCCGGTTATGAAAACTAGATTTCACCCTTCACAGTTGTTCGATAATTAGTTGTGTTACGAGCCATTGCCACGCCCCCTCCTTCAGGGATGCCGTATCCCGATGGGCCAAAGGAAAGGAGCTTTAAGGGCACGTGATCCATGCCTGCTTTTCTGTAACATTCCCAAAGAAAATTTGCAAATCGGATCTTCAGAGGCAAAGCATTGATAGACGTAACCCCTAACGTTCGCACGTAACTCATGGGACATCCTGATGTTACTTTACCACCCGTGCAATAACCACGCCCCTCTATTAACGAGACAGAACAAGAATCACGCCCTTCTGCTACCGTACTCCGTATTGACACAGAGAGGGATATTGTGCTGGTTAACGACTGATATGGTAGTTAGCAAGTGAGGCGAAGTACGCAAATAACCGGGCCATAAATTCTAAACCCAACACCAGCCCGTGAGAGAAGCTATCAGTCAACATATTTGGTATTAGCTTACAGGGAGCCGGGGAGACCAGCTTCAACGCACTGGTTCAGTTTGTGAGGTTCTGCGGAGGGATGTTGAGGGGAGAGCTAGGGGAGGATAGTCGGGTAATGGAGAAACTGACGTAGAGACATAGAGTAACTAAATAAGCAACTAAATGCTTAAATGGACTAGATTGCAATATTACTCGTTCACGTTGGGAAAGCTGTCTTAACTTGTCATTTCAGCTGTTGAAGAAATTCGACAAAATATGCATATTGGACAGCTCTGCTTATATTCTGATGAGCCATCAAGTACGCATATTTTGGCTTGATGAGCAAGGATAATTAATTAACCAATTGGGCAATGTTGGGAGGATCTTTCTATCAATAGATTTACAGGGCGGAATGTTATGAAACTTTTGTAGTGCGAGAAGTTGAGTGATCTCACAGAGTCTGGTTCGGGGTAGCTGTGTCCTGTGGCACAGCCGCACTATTCGTCTGGTACAACATGCTTGGTTCACTGCTGAAATGTTAACTATTCTTTTTTAAAGAGAGACTGGGTCTGTATGTTGGGCACACAAAAGGGTAACGCCAAAAGTTGTTTTGCCTGACTCTAGGTTAAGGGGGGAGTGAGGGGGTTGTGGGAGGCGGAAGTACGGGGATATATGAGAGGGATGGGTAAGGAGGGAGATAAAATGTTACAATGGAGGCAGTAGGGGGGCCTAAACCAGAAGTCAAAGACTACAGAGGGGAAGATAAGGGTTAAAGCTAAGTAACTTCTGTGCTGTCGATGTTTTCAGGATCAAGTAACCTTTTAGTTTTGTTAACTATAATTGTTAATTTTTTTATGGTTGGTTCGTTCCCTGTTTCATAACAAATAGAGACTATACGTGATGGATGATGGCAGTAGATCTTCCGCACTGGATCTTTAATTTATCCATCAACGGAATAAAGTTACAAGGAATAAAAAGTAAACTGCAGTCTTAGAGTCTAAAATATTACTTATAATCCGACTTTTTCCTTAACGAGGAATCCAAAACATCCGGATAGAGATTCTGGAAGATATCAAAGGGATAATTACCAACGACACGAAGGTAAATTTCACGATGAAATCCGATTTTCAATGAAAAATTCAATCAAGGAGGGCCCAAAGAGATGGAGAATAGCTGCGTGCATTAATGAAGGATCTGTAAAAGTTCCTAATGACAGGATTGAATTTTCAGGGGGAAATTCCGGAATATTACGGTAGAATATACCCAGTATTAGTACCGAGCAAATCATGATCAGTTTGCAACAAGTCGTAGGGCGGAAATTTATGATAAATTGTAACAGAAGGGTTAGGTAGCCTTCTCCGGGCCCTCAGTCACAGAAAAAGAGCGAGATCAGAAAAAAGGAAAAAGAAGTTGCAACAAATTGACAAAAATGAAACAAATCGACGAAAGTGAAGAAAATCAAACTATGTAATAGGAATCAGTAACCTTGTCTTATTCTAATACCCTAAAACGGTTGTGAACTAATAGAGTCGCATGAAAAAGAATTAATCACTGTTGCAAGGCAACCGCTTTGGAATATTTATTTATTGATCCACGCTGGATCAATGGAATTAATCCATTGATTAATTGCTTGAAGTCAATGTAACAAAGCGCCATGCCATGATATGGTAGGTACAATATTATAGCGTTGTGCAAAATATTCAAAATATTTTGCCAAGTTCAACCGATTGAAATTTGTCACTTGCTTATGTGTCTCACTTGACACAAAACTTTCTTCTCCCTATTTAGGCACATTCCTCGTTAATTCAAAGTGCCGTTACTATTATAATTCAATGGAAGTTCGCAAGTCTATCGAAGGCTTTTCCATATTGTAGAATTCGGTAACTCTGTCAACACCGCGCAATTTTGAAATTTTATCACGAATGTTGGCACATTTTGTAAAAAGAGCTAGACGGTTTCACTGAGAAGCTTCAGAAAACACTGCGACTGCACACAAAACACAACACATCGTTACAGTATGTGTCACAAGGTGATCTCATTACAGTAATTCGGCCATCTGGACAATACATAATATGTATCATGGTTGCTAACCGTAAAACCATAATCAATGATCTCATTGGACTCAGAGGATTGATTTGGTACGCCAATTATAAGGTTTAATGCTAGTGAAAAGTTCTCTAAACACATCAGGGACGATATCCAACGAGAGAAACTTGCAAGTCCTGGAAAGTGGGCGTTACCCAGATAGCCGTGTTTAAAGTGGTTTATTCTCGTCACGTCATCACGTGACAATCACTGTAACGCAAACCCAGACTTTTCGTACGACTGAAAACGCGCATATAATATTCATAAGATCACATTGATAGGTCATTATATTTCAGGGGTAAAGGTGTCACTATTTTCATCGGAACACAAGTGAATCTATCCAAGTTTTGAAGCTTTAAATAGAAGTCCTGGTCGCGCGGTCCGGAGATATTGATGAAGGAGCAGATCACACTGAGCAATAGCAGGTAGTGCAGATACTTACAACAGGATAAAAACACTGTGTTTGTGTGTGTGTGTGTGTGTGTGTGTGTGTGTGTGTGTGTGTGTGTGTGTGTGTGTGTGTGTGTGTGTGTGTGTGTGTGTGTGTGTGTGTGTGTGTGTGTGTGTGTGTG
>JH153403.1:395196-408604 GCA_000226015.1 Mnemiopsis leidyi
AATTTTTCAATCGTGGCTGCATCGAACGGCTGCGTGAATTCGCGCGTCTGATTTTACACGTGCAGAACAACTAACAGTAACCGAAATTACGTCTGGTACAAGGTTGCGTATTTTGATTCCTCATTCCTCGAGGTTTAATGACAATAAGCGACGGCAAGATACGGGAAATTCAGCGGTCGCCTGACACAATGAAAGCGGCCGCAATTCTTGTTAAGTAAAGAGAAGTTTATAACAGTCTCAGAACAGTCTGTACCTGTTCCCTTTAAGTGCTCCTGATATCCTTTCATCCAGTCCATAGCTTCCTTTGTCAAGTCCAGAGCCTTGTCCTCAAATACAAGTTGTGCAATTCCGTCATGTGAGACCACTAGAACTAGAATCTGAAAGATTTATCTGAATGTAAGATATTTTGTAACAAATTTAAGTTGCTATTCAAGTATAAGTAACTCTACTTCTTGATAGGCAAGAACTAAACTTGGACATCCCAGAGCACTTACTAGAGTGCTTCTCACAGTTCGTATATTGTATTTGTGACACCTGTACTTTTACAGTCATACTGAAGGGGCTCCTGGAAGATTCTAGATCTTTTAACGGAGACCCTCCTCATTAAACCCTCAATCACGGTTTCCCGGTCATTCGGCTGAGTCGCCCGAAGAAGATTGCATAAGTCAAACGTAAATGCCCTTAGCGCTTTCCTCAAGGATTGTCGAATCTTGGAATCGAACCCTCGATCTCCTGCATAGAAAGTCAGGGTAGATACCACTACATCACCACCTCACATTTGTTCACTGATGCGTCAAGATAATAGCCACATTCACTTGGACTGGCGCCAAATATTCGCGCTTGAAAGACTCTTGTTTGACAGAGACCGTTAAATTGTACATAATGTCAAGATCCGGGCTGATATTATGTTACCTAGTAACTGAAAAACTTAAGTTATATCTGCACACATCTTGTTATCCCGTGTTGAATAGAAACTTGGAAAATTAGACACTGGCACAGTCGGCACAAAGAGATTGTAATTAGATAATTAGATAATTAGATAATGAAGGGAATTGTCTGAATCACCAGGTAGAAGAGAACTCTGTGAATATTAAGTCTCTGGTCGCCATGTATCTGCTTGAAATGGAGTCTGTGCAGAGTACAGAGCCAACAATGAGGAGATCTACAAAATCAGTAGTGAAGTGTTAACCTCGTTTTTCTCGTATTTCTCCACGTTTATTGGACGGCGGGAAGAGTAATGAATGTCTAGATTTGTTGTCTAGATTTACTCAATGATCTAGGGAAAGTTATTATAATATGCTGTACACAAGTCTTGGTCTATTGTTATCGTACATTGAAATGAAGAAGAGGGATGACATTTGAGACTGGCAAGAGGTTATTAAGGAGTACAGAGCGGTAATTTACATTAGTTTTGTTGATCGTAACACATATTTACATTAGTATTGTTGATCACTACACATATTGACATTAGTTTGATTACCTAACGTGGAGGAGGCAGGTAGATATGTTTGGATCTGAGAGGTAATAAGGAGCATTTAACCGTTAACTGAGAGCTTTAATAAACTGAGAACCAGAACTATATTTTACTAAGAACTATTATGGACTGGAAACTACTATAAACTTAAACAATTTAACGAACTGTTCAAATCAATGATACAACCGAAGACAGCCATATATCTTACTCCACAGTCCATATATGGAGTAAGATATATATACACGATGTTAATATTTTAAAAACCATCTGAGAACATCCACCAGGTTAAAAACTTTAATACAGATATCCCTAATTTTTCGCCAGTCTTTTCGAGTTAACTATCAATGATGTATTATACAAGAACGGGCAGGTTGATTGCAAGACCTAAACTCAATATCCTAAACTTAAATAAATTGCTGCGTTATCAATCTGAACAGTGTGGATTTAAATGGCAACTCATTGTGTTTGATTCTAGCTACTTAATCAATATCATTATTAATCAATATCATAAAATCAGTAAACTGTTAACCTCACTAGCAATCCTCTCAATGGCATCCGCATCTGTCTCGTCCAGGGAGGTGTTGATAATGTCCACTATTTGAGAGAGGACGCCAGACTGGTACAACTGCATCTGAATCAGGGGCTTTTCCAGGAAGTTGAAGTTCCCTAAGACATCTAACACAGCTTCCTTAACCTGAAGAAGGTTTTATGTTTCAGTGAAGCAATGAGAAGCAATCAAAATAACCGTCTACATAATGGAACACTGGATTCTCATTTGTACACAGGATGTTTGGAGATGATAATAAATCGTAGACTCATGAAACGTAAAAAAAGATTTGTAAACTAAACATCTGTGTCCCTAACTGTACACCCCACAAATATATTACTCTGTACTTTTAAAGATTATCAACTTCTTAGCCGCTACATTACTGCTACATAGCACTATAGTATAAGCCCGACCTCTCTATAGCATTAAAAACAAGTTTGAGCAGGTGCTGACTTCAGTATCTAACAGGATTCAAATCGCAGGATAATTGTCGAATGAAGGCGATCATAAATTCCTATGGACGAAGGACGAGCTATAAAAGTATAAAATCTGCCTGAAAACAGCCGTAATTGTAGAACAGCTGCTTCATATTTATCTGTTTGGGTCTTACTCGGAAACTGTACGCGACTCTTTCGCGACATACGTAGACTTATAAAATGTAGGCTTCAATTCCTCGATGTTTGATTTCTCTAAGTTTACACGTACTCGTACAGGAATTAGGACAAGTCTAAACGTACACAGAGTTAAAGTTAACATTGAGAAGGGAGAGGGTTAAACACGTGCTCATGACACGACAGTACCTGTGTTACACTTGTTACACGTGTTACACGTGTTACACGTGTACTAGAAATACATTGGACTTCTGGGGGTATAGTAATAGTGGATATGTATCACACGTGCTATCTAGATGGTGATTAAAAGTAATATAAGTTGAGTAATAAAGATTGGTCAACACTAACTACGGGGTGTATAATATACACTGTATATTGTATAAATTACCATTTTACTAAATGTGGGGTCACACAAGGGTGATCTTTATTCTGGAGGTGATAAATTACATTTAATTCATCTCAATAGTTTACACTGCATGGTTCACTGAATTTAATACAACTAGTTCTCTACAAAACAAGCTCTGTCAACGACAATGGAACACTGTTGGTTATTAACCTACAGGTACAGCAATACCATTTACAAGTAAAGCTCTTAGCTCCCTTGTCCAATAATTCTGACATATACAAACAGACAAAAATGTTGAGTAAGATCATCTTTCCTTTAGTTATAATTCAGCACTGTTGCATCAGTGCATTAAATCGAATGATGCAAAAATGTTAAACTAACCGTTTCATCGTCCTTTTGTGTTTTGAGGATTTCAGAAGCTATTGGAGCAAGGTTGAGCTCTATCGCTGCTTCCGTTATCTGGAAAACCGTAACATTGCATTTATTAAACCGTTATATGATCATTGTCATTAGGATTGTGCGCCGAAAATTTTACGAATTTTCGAAATTTGACTTTGTCGGTTTGTCACAGCCATGACTTTTGAGGTAGAGTAAAAATATTTCACACACCAATAGTTCAGACTTTGGACTATTGATTCATCACATGGTGGTTACATTTAGCCGAGGTCAAATTGAGGCTAACAGCATGTCTTTAAAGGTGGGTTTGCGACGTGATTGTCATTGCTTTGTAAGTAAAATATAAAGTGGGTGGCATGTCAGATCGAACCTCTTGATCATTGCGATTTAGAATCTGAAGAAAAGAGGGAAGATTTCTCATTATGAGAGGGTAAAATGAGGCTAACAAAAAAGTCGCGAATTTTTCGTTGTTATTGCTTATAAATAAGAATTATGTGCTGACCCTGTCGTAAATACCTCCTCAGTTCACTATTGCTGCACCCTGGTCATCCGACCCCCGAATGTTAGGCATTTTAAGGAGGATTTAATGAGGCTAACTGATACAGAGGGACTATTTTTCTTTTAGAAGTAGCTTGTGCTTGCTATTACAAATAATTTTGGAACTTGAAGATATTTGTAAAATAACAATTTTGATCAGCGATCATATCACACGATTTTTGAGGGGAGAATGAGGCTAACCACTTATTGACATTATTTTTCAAAATTTTTGGTCTAGGGTTTCGAATGTTGGAATCGAGGAAACGTGATTAGTAAAATGGAATGTCAAATCTTGTGCATCACGTTACTGGAGGGCAAATTGAGGCTAACCACTGCACCCGCCACCTTTTTTGCAGTCACGTTCTAATGATAGGTATATTTATTCAAACTTGATAACGTTTATTAACGTGACAGCATGTTGACTTATTATAATTAAGTGACCTAATGTAGCATTTAAATTATTGTAAATTACGAACTTTCGAAAGATATGATCACATCGACCTGTATGTATACATATATGCTGTCATCTTTGCATGCGCAATCATCTGTTCTCTACCTTTATCCTTGATTTAGAATATTTTTACTAGTACTAACTACTATGGCAGACTGTTTTCTGACTTGATCTCGCAACGTAGTTGTGGTTAGTCACAGTTATCCCAACAATAGCGTTCACTGAGGTTAAAATGAGGCTAATCTTTTTTACAAGTTTACAGCTCCAGCAATACAATTTATTGCCGTTGCGTCTACTTTTGTCTCAGCCTCTTCAATATTTTACATGGTACAAATTGTCCGAAATCCTATGCTAAGGAGTATAAGAGTATTAGTTGTGGGTTAAAGTCAGCCTAACATTTTGCATGAGATATTCAGATGCCAACTAAATTTAAGAATTCACTAGTTTTGGGTTTTCACCCAGGATTGTGGTACAGGATGTATCGTCAAACCATTCATGGTATAATCTCTAATTACTTAATTACGTATAGTGAACTGAGCTTATCACACAAGTTAGACTTATACTTTGGAAAATTGGGGACAACCGGCTTGGTAGGGTTGACATTCACTTAGATTAAGGCAATTTAACATTTTCATAGTTATTAGTGTACTAATTTTGTTGAAAAATCTTGTTAGCCTCAATTGTACCTCACACAACATCAGTCATGTGCCACTGGAATACTGAGATAATAGGTCATCGGTTAATTTTTACAATTGATTCATAATTGACCATAACTGATGTTAATAGTGCAAGTTATACACTAAAAATGAAGTTAGCCTCATTTCCCTCCATTAACGAGTGGTTAGCCTCAATTTGACCTCGCCAAAATACTCCCCGTCCTCGATTGTATATATTTCGTAAGTTTCATCATTAAATTATATCTGCAATGCTCTGAGAGTTATTAGTGTACTAATTATTAGTGTACTAAACCAAAAGAAATATTTCCGTCTCACAATTTCGTTAGCCTCATTCTGACCTCTTGCGCCCTCGATCATGGTCCAATAGATAGCTGAGATTTTAGGTAATGATCGATGCTAACTACAGATACATGGTCGACCATTATTGATGTTAGTAGCTGAAGATATACACAAAATAAAAATTGTTAGCCTCATTTCCCTCCCTTAAGAGGTGGTTAGCCTCAATTTGACCTCGCCAAAATACTCCCCGTCCTCGATTGTATATATTCCGTAAGTTTCATCGTTATATCTGCAATGCTGTGAGAGGTAGCTAAACCTAAAGAAATATTTCCGTCTCACAATTTTGTTAGCCTCATTTTGGCCTCTTTCATCCTCGATTATGTGTCAATAGATTACTTAGATGATAGGCAGTCGATTGATGTTTATTACTGACACATGGCCGACCATTACTGATGTTGGTACCTGAGGATATACACAAAATAAAAATTGATAGCCTCATTTCCCTCCTTAAAGAGGTGGTTAGCCTCAATTTGACATCACCAAAATGTTCTCCATCCTCAATAGTACAAAGGCTGTCAGTTTTATCCTTGTAACTTATTCGCAGTAGGTGCAATGTAACTTGAAAAAACAGTGAGGTAAAAAAGTTAGCCTCAAAATTCCCTCGAAGTTTAGAGGGATCCACAGGCTAAGCTGAATGAGATAGCGGGTTGATCCCAACACTATTTTGAACCCCAAACAATTCTGTACGACAGATTTCAAAATTAAGTTTCAAACTTAAACATTGGAGGTGCAGTGAATTTTTTCCCACGGAACCCCCAAAACGCACAAATAGGGGGGTTTCTAATGACAATGATCATATATTAAATAAGACTCAGGTTGTAATGAAAATGACTAAAATATCATACAGCAAGATGGTCGCCAGGACTTGAAACCTGGTCAGAGAACTTAATAACAAATACTAGTAGGTATAGTAGTTGTTGAAAGTATCTTACAAGTTAGTATTAAGAACATGAAGAAAACCGTTCTCAAACCAATAAACAAAATTAATGTAGTATAACATAATTGTAGGTTGGAATAATCTCAATACAAAACCTCCTCTCCGTGGTCTAAGAAAGCTGCTATAATGTTGAGAACAAAGCGGAGGACAGTCCCATCTGTACTGTGTTTCAGATAATCGATCAGAATCGGCAGCGTTTTTAACTTTATAGCTTCTTTTTGAACCTGTCAAAGATAAATCGTACATGACTTTTTAAACTTACGTCATTAAGTTCGTACAGTTTGCTAGTTTGGTCAGGTTATTTAAATAATATCAATATTATTTAAAAACTTTAATTAGAGCATTTTACTTTAGACAAACCTCTTCATGATCCATACAAATGGTGTGCAAGGACCCACATAACATGTAATGAACTTCATTCTGAGATTTCACTGTTTCTTCACTTGGTCTCAGCTGAAATATTTCCTCCGGTTATAGATATAAATTTCTAACTACCTTGGTAAAATTGTTATTTAGCTGAATAGTATGACTATAATTATCAAACGATCATTAGCAGTTTAAATGTTGCAATTTTTTCATGTACAGATACACTTTTAAGCATTTTGCACAAAACGTTAATTAAACAAAAGATAACCTCGCTAAGTCTGGTAACCAAAGCGTTTACTCCACCTTCGCTGAGGACAATGTCCCTTCCCGTCTGACTCTCAAAACACATGTTGCCTATAGCTCGACAGGCTTGGCGCAGAGCTCTCGGCTGGCTGTTATGAACCATACCAACTAATGGTGGGATTACCTGATATTGGGGAGAAAATCTCTTTACTGTAGTTTTATAACCATCCAGTATCCCATTAAACTTTACTTACTTAGATAGAGTATTTCAACTACTTGTTTTCCTTGTTTGACTCAGAGGAAATGTTCAACAAGTAGATTTTACAGGGAGACTCAATAAAACCTCCCAGCTACACCAAAATGTCAAAAAAATGTTTTAGTCAAAGTAAATATATATCTCACCGCTTGCTGCACCATGATGATTCTGTTGTCTTCAGATTTTGCCATTTCCGCAATTATCTCTGCTGCCTGTTCAGCTCTGTCAGAGCTGAGCAGTTCTGCTAGCCTTTCTACGATCCCATCTGTGAGTAACTCTGAACCTGCCTGAAGAAAATGAATAAATAAATATACTTTATATATAACCTTTTATATATAACCTTTCAGCATACATATCAGCATTGTAATACTGTAGACAAACGGTATTTATACTTTTATATTGAAACCTGTGAACATGCATACCAAAATCGTTATAGTGTATGATTTAGAGCAGTCACTTGCTACAAGATGTACGTGACAACTCTATTAGTCCTATTCATCATAAAACTGACGAAGAAGTCTCTATTTTACACACCAGAGCACCGAACGTAAGTGAGGTAAACACTATACATATTTAGAATGCAAATATTTCAAAATCAAGGGTTTACACCTAAGTACTGCATACTTAGTGTGTCCCAAAATTATTTTGTCTCACCTTTCAACAAGGGCAGTGGTAGTTTTACAGAAAAATGAAGACTGTCACTATAATTTTCAGTTGATCTCGATAAAAAGCCAACCTTTTATTTTTATTAGCACTCATAACAGACCAACTCCTTAATTTATTCAGAGTTTTAATTCAATTTATTGCTGAAATTTGTTTAGATATAAGCTATAAACTTAACAAAAACTGGACTTGAAAACATGTAAAAAGCAGGGGTGTTCGGAAGACCTCTCTACCGAATGGTTGGTCCCTGATTTTTAATTGGCTCTTATTTATGGTAATATTTTTGTAAGTAATGTACAATACTGGGTGATCCAGGCCTTTATGGTCTAGTGCATTGGTGACTTGGTAGATAAATTGTCATTAGGTAGATCTAAATTGTTGCAAAATTAGATAGGTTGTAAAATTAACCAAGCCTCACAGGGACGTAGATAGAAGCGTATATAAAATAGTTTTGACTGAGAATTTGAAAAAGGAACTTAGATCCAACTATGCAAAAGACAAACTACCACCATAGCCAATATAAGGCGTTGATCTTAATTTGTAGCAACACTGCATGGGGCTCGTTATTTGAGCTAAAATGAGAAATATATAGATGTTCAGCTGTGGGTTAAATCAGAACTTGAAGATGTTAACCATCTTTAGATGCACTGATAAGAAATTAAGTTGATTTTAACCCAAAAATTGGTTAAAATTGCTGCACAAGTCTTGATTTTCGACAAAAACTTTTGTTCTTTCTGATAAAGAACAGAAGAAATTTATTATGAGGCACCTCAAGTATCACACATTAATGATAAAAGTGGCTACACATTGATTACTGGAATAATTATAATAATGATGAAGTTATTCACTACTGTGAAATCACTTCCAATCACACAAACAATATAATGATGATGAAGATCTTTAAATAAATTGTCTACAATGAGCATATTATTATCAATAAACTTTCACATCCATAAAATAACATCAAATCATTAAATATTATAAAATCAAATCATTACATATTCAGATCCTTATCAATCTGCAACCTGGAAATGAGTATAGCTCTCATTAATAGATAAGAAGTTTTATCTCAGTGAAAAAGGCCCAAAATAAAATGTGATGCACCAGCAAATAAAAAAATCCAAACAATAAATAAAATAGATAACATACCTCAACTTCAATGGAAACGGTCTGCAGTAGTGTAGCTAAGTGTTGGTCAATTATAGAGGGCCTTCTTAGTAATTGGGTAGGAGGCTCTTTCATAACCTAGATAAATTTATGAATTATGATTTTATCAATATGAGCTTTTATCTATGTAAAGCTTCAATAGTGAAACAAGGATCAAGTTTAAAGTTCTTTTACTGTAACAGACTACTCGTTTAGAAATAACACAATGTAACAGAAGCATTGTACAATATCATAATCTCATTCTCAGGTCCTCCTCAAAAACTTACTCTGGAACTGCTTACCCGTCCAGATCAACAACATCGAGACTTTTGATCTATTTTAGGAGAAACTCACATCGGTCCTTATGAGGATTTCACAAAAAACCACAGACAAAAGGATACATGACTCCGAATTACAACTCTATTCTGGATTGGAGGGTGTACACTGCAACTATAGATCTATCGGGTGGTCAAGACAGTCGATGACCTTGCTGATGCTAAGATAAACCTGACGAAGGTTAGATGGCAAATGTATTTAATTTGTTATGTCGAATGATTTAATTCTCTGGGAAAAGTCTTTCGAGGACGACGTGAGAGTGAGGTTATGACATTGTAAATCTGTACATAATATCTTGAAACTGGGACTGTTAATAATGAGAAATAATTTTGAACCAGGGGTTGCGAAGGCCTCCCCAAAAATTTGAAACTAGCATGTGAAAATAAATCTTTGAAAATCACTGATAACTCTTGCCCTCACTCCATAGCCAAGATTTATCAGATTAAATTCCCTGTCTTACTAACGTCTAACTGTAGTACTTATGAACGGATGACAGGTAAGTACATAATCTCGTGTATTATTCACATACTGATATTTTTGAATTAACTAAGCTCTCATATTGGGAATTCTTGTTCATGACCAGTTTCTTCATTTACTTTGCATGCATTTCCATGTAACTTGTAAGGTAAGTCTAGTGTTCCGCATCTTTAACTTATTCCGTCAAAATGATTCTCAAGGGCCCTACACAAGCCCCAAGCATGTATGGTTAGGCAATGGGTCTGTGTTTTCCGGAAGAATTCCACAATACTCTCTTCCACTCTATCTACTTCGAATGCCTAACTGCTACACTGCACTTACCACTTTGTCATCAATCTCTAACTCTGTTGCCTTGCCATATTTTATATAATATTGCTAGATACAAGTTAATTCATTATTCAGAATATTATATGATTTGATTTACATTGCTAATAATAAAACTATTTGTTTCATTCTATTAATATGTTTCATTAAATATCTATTTGATGTAGCTTGGTTAAATCGCTTACATGGCCTAAATTTGTCTGAATTTGTCCGACCCTCATTCGAAGCGAATAGAGAGAGAGAATAAAATGACGGGAGGGTGCGGGCTGCTGTACAAGGCCTAAATCTTACTCAAACGATATGATTGGAAGTCTATTCAATTCGTTTATTTACAAATAACAGTTTAACCGTTAGATTGTTGAACAAGGGTGTGTCAATGCCCATGACATGGCAAATTTGGCTTTGCTTAGGCCACTGTTTTTCAAAGAAGTGCACCAAAATAAATGAAATAATAAGTACTGATAGGCGTTAGATCTGTATGATATCATTTTTCAGTGAACAGTGAATCTAACCAAAAAGATCAAACATTCAAAATCTGGCTGCAGCCATCTGCATGATAAGCTTACCGGGTGCTGGGTTGTAGGTTGATAACCTATTGTCGCGGCCATCGCGCGCTCGTACGCATTTCTGGCCAGAAGAAATTCTAGACGTGCATCGCCCGTACTTAAAGTTAAGTGCTGAGCGGCTCTTGACGAGATGATATCCGTCTAACGTTCTAACGAAACGTTAGACGGAAGAAATATGCGGTCGCGCGCAGCACGAATGCGCGTTTGGTCACGTGATAATTTCACACAAATTTTGTACGGCGACCGCCGTAGTCGTACTAAGTTTGTAACTTGTAGATAACTTGTAGAATGATCCTTAGGATCTTGCTGAATTGCACAGCTTTCGTCTCGTGAACTTTAAACACTAGGAAATATTTCCTAGTTGTTTACTAGTCCTAAGATGGAAGTACGGTGTCTAACTATGCCCGTTTACCGGTTTAGCCTTATCTGGTCCCCTGCTACATGGCTTGTAAACAGGGATCGACCAGTTAAGGGCGGTCCGTGTAGGTTGACACCGTGCTTTCAGCTATACAATACATATAATTCTGCATTGCACGTTTCATTCATACACATGCAGAACACATGTTGGACATTATCGCCGGAAAAATGTAACTCTGTAGATATCTAGTCTTAAGATCTATGCGAATTATTTGGACTTGACTGATTAGTAATAGTTTTGTCAACGGAAACGAATCAGATTTGGGTATCTTGAAATCGAAAAGAATCAAACTGAAATAACTTAATAACTAGCATGAAGTCAATTATCGTCTAACATTATAGTAACTTCAAAATTGAAGATATCGACTATCGTAGGGCCAAAGATAACAATAATGAATAAATTTTACAATTATCTGTTTAAATGTTATCTACAATTCATATACAAATCAATGGATCATGGGCGCCAGAATTTTAGAAAAAGGAGTTAGAAATTTTCTCAATCATGTGACAGGCGATTGACCAACAAGAAGCAAGATACGATCAATCATTCTTTATATACGCCGTCACATGATAGAAATCAGTTCCTACTCCTCCTCAAGAGTTCCGACGGTCATTAATGTAACTATCAGCAATGAATGATAACTTTACAAAATAACAATGAAAAAAAATCGATGTAGACAACAATGGTGATACGAGAACAATCTCGTTTTTTAGATTATTGGCCACAACAATTCGAATTAATCCAGATGCAGAATACTTTAAGGCGTTTATTAAGATACTCATTGTAGGAAACGTATTACTATTAGTCGTTGATTGGGAATATAAAGCACGATAAGTTAATGATAACATGAAGTGTTATCCTTATTTGTCTCCCATTACTTCACATAACAGTTTACGTGATCATTCATATAGTACCTTGGTCAGCCAGAACTTAATAATTAGAACTAACAATTGCAGACCCACACAGTTATTGCCAAGATACATCAAGTGCCATCGTGACGGTTGCAAGAACCGAGCTAGTGCAACACGTACTACGGTGATAAATCGGTGAGTCCGTCAAATCTGAAAATAAATAGATGTTAGATTTGGGTAAATAGTAGAACAACGACCAATGTCCTGCAGTCGGGACCTGACTTAACAGTGGTACAATTTAAAGTGTGTAAGTACAAAGGTCTTCTTTGAACCAGTAAATAATAATATATGTCACGTGTGAGATTGTCACGCTGTTGAGCTCAATGCTAAAGTTAAATGTGATTTATGGGAAATAGAATAAAAGTTCTTATTGTTGCGTATTTCGAAGTTTGTACTTTACAATGCAACCATTCAGCTCAACAACTTTATTCTTTTCGATCGAAGTTTCCCTGGGACTATATTGTACTATTACGATGTAGATCACGATGTTGAAGGGCACTAATCGTTCAGTACGAAAATGTAAGAAATAAGAATCTTTTACCACATCGAAATTGTAACAATTCACTAACAACTGACTAATCACGCTTCATCCAAACATAACTCATAAGCTTGCTGTTATGTCATTCAATAATTATTCATTCGCCATGCTTGTTCCACACCTAAAATTGCTACCTAACGTAATTGTATCAGCTCGCACACCGTGCTTATTCCGTATCAAATCTTGCTGCAATTTTATCGTAACAACGCGTTAACCATGCTTGTTCCACACCAAAACTTTATGTGACGTAATCGTAACAACTCGCTAACCATGCTTGTGCTGTGTCATAACTTTCTGTAACGTAATTGTAACAACTCTCTAACCCCAAAAATAAGTTTGCTGTAACGTTATTGTAACAACTCGCTAACCCTGCTTGTTCCACACCTAAACTTGCTGTAACGTAATTGTAACAACTCGCACACTATGCTTTTTCCAAACATAACCTTTTTATAAGGTTTTAGTAACAACTCGCTAACCATGCTTGTTCAAAACGTAAACTTGCTGTAACGTAATTGTAAAAACTCGCTAACCATATTTGTTCCACACCTAAACTTGCTGTAACGTAATTGTAACAAATCGCACACCATGCTTGAACCAAACATAAGCTTTTTATAACGTAATAGTAACATCGCGCTAACCATACTTGTTCCGTTTCAAAACTTGCTGCGGCTTTATCGTAACAACGCGCTAGCCATGCTTATTTCAAACCAAAACTTGTTGTGACGTAATTATAACAACTCGCACATCATGCTAGTTCCAAACATAAGCTTGCTATAACGTTTTAGTAACAACTAGCTACCCATGCTTGTTTCTTATCAAAACTTGCTGCAACTTTATCTAACAACGCAG
>JH153406.1:2489-20681 GCA_000226015.1 Mnemiopsis leidyi
GAAAAATTAGAGCTTTTGACCAATTGACCTGAATCTTTCAGAGATGTTAGAAAAAGCCTAATTATAATGCGCTTTGGGGTACGATTTTTGAGAAAAGCCCCCTGAGCCATGGAAATTGCGAAATCGAGTCGCGATTTCAATTTTTTCAAAACATTTTCTCGTACAAAATATGCTGTAACTCAGCCTGTAATTGGAGTTAAGACTAAACTTTTAGACTTTTAGAATCCTCTAATTGTCTGCTATCATCCCCTGTAAAGAATTCACCGATCCCATGAAAAACGCTCCAGTGGTGAAGCGTTAAAGTGACATACCTCTCGAAGTAAGTGAAAATGAGGGCGCTGGTACCATGCTCCTGGCCGGGGGGGGGGGTGGTAATTTAATTCTAGATGTATTTTATATTATATTCTTTTTCGAATTGTGAATTGCCTGGTGCAATTTCCCATACTTGATACTTGAAATGCCTGTGGGTCTAATCAAACTAACCCACATGCCAAAAAATTAAAAATAGACTTGCACGACCCTCATGAGAAGATAAAAAGTAAATCTTTCCAGTGAGAGATACCCCTCCAGCAACGTAGCTGCCTGAATCGACTTTAAAACTGTAAAAATCTCCTCATTACCCTTCAGTTTGTAACAAACTTAATGCCATTATGACCTGCTTTCTGTCTTGTAAAACTGATAAGGCTAACGTTTTGGTGTTTACAAAAGCGAACAGCAAGTAAACTGCTGTGCCCCGCTAGCCTAGCCTTTCATCAAGTTCCTTGCAGAGAGGTATATCAACTCACAGTGCCACTGTAAAATTCATTTTTTTAAACTGTTATATATGAATGAAGATATATTTATTGATTTGTTGGATGTATCAATGGTACAAAATAAAAATTTACTTGTTTGATTGAAAAATTTACTTGTTTGATTGGTTGATGGAGTGTTGACCGTAACTCCAGGGCATCAGCCAAAAAGTCCTGCAGGAAGGGGACCCCTCAGAGCAAGGGGCTGGCACAAGGGTCCATGAAAAACCCTCCCCCTGTAAAAGAAACTTTATCAGTAAGTAAGTAAGAGAAAATCTAGAGCTCTTGGGACTTCTAGTGCAGTAAGCATTATTGGGATATTTCGGGTGAAGCTTTGAATCGTATATTGAAAGTGGAAGTTACATGGAGAACAAGGTAAAGCATAACAGTTTTCTAAAAGATAACCCTTTCATTGCTAAAAAGAAGTTTATTGACATCTAATAGGTCAAATTTATCTGAGTGTTTGCTATTAAATTACATTTAATTACATGTAATAATTATTTGATTTAGAGTTTTTAAGATATATTTAGAGTTTAGGTGTGATGATGCAGGCGTCATTATGAATTATTCATTTATTATTTATTTCATTGAGTTCTATGATAATATGTGATTTGATTGTCTGATAAATTTAACTGTTGATATGGTTACTTTATTTTCTTTGGTCCTAGGTAAAAACAGCAAGGCTTTTCCAGGCTGCATCCTGCAGCACATAAGTTGGTCTCACAAATATATTTAAATTACTGCAAATAATATTTCAATTCAACTCAATGTTGTCCTTTGAGAAATGAGGTATTGTTGTGTTTTTTTCAGTGCATTTTAATACAGTATAATGTTAGTTGATTGGACGAGTGCTGCTCTCCAAAGCTTTGCTTTGTTATTTTCTGTTATATGATAATGTGACTTGTTCATTAGTGACTGCTTTTTTAGTATGGCTGGGTTTTGAGGTATGAGAAAAAGTTGCTAAAAACTCGGACTCCCTTTACAATCAGTGAGTACACTTTCAGCATCAAACTAAATGCAATTTCAATGTAGAACTGAGTACATGCTTAGCATCAGATGAACTAACAATTAAAGATTCCTAACTGAGTACCTTAACTTACAGCTTTAAAGTATTCCTAATCCTTAACAAAAGGATTCTTAACTGAGTGCTAGTTTCAAGTTTTTTTCAGTAATATTTAGTTTTCAGGATTTCCAATCCTAAACAAAAGAAATCCTAACATAGTATCTCAAGTTTCAGTTTCCAAATCTCCCATACCCAAAACTATGGTCGTTGCCGAGCAGCACGAAGCTCAAACTGAGAACTATGCTAATGTGTTAGAGGTAATTATACAATATTATTTTCCTACGTTGAATACTCAGTACACTATTGATATTAATAAACTTCACTTCTTTTGAAAGCTTCGAATTTTGATTCTTCATACCGCTTTGAATTGTAATCATTCATACCGTTTAAACTGTTTCCTTTGCAGTCTTTCTTTTGCAGTCTTATGAGCTTTCAGGACCAGTTTATCACACCCTCGATTTTTTATCACAAGTTTTTTGTAAATCCATGTTTAACTTTTGAAAATGTAATGTGTCTTATCATTTTCAGACATCCCGACTTCGTCCCGATGTTGAGCCCTTTGTCCCCAAATCCCAAAACGGACAACCCTACTATGTGATGGGTAACGGTGGTTTCTCCTTGGATGCACCAGAGTTCATCCCAAATGTTTACGCCAGCAACGGAGAAATGTACACATGGGTCCCAAATCAGGTACTTGATTGAAGCTTGTTTTACTGAATTGAAACGACCAGCTGCCTAATTTGAATTTGTAAAGTTTAAGCTGTAGTAAATTTAGAAAAATACTGGCTGTCACTGAAAATCGGCTGCACAGTACATGTCGGTAAATGTTTGGAATTCATTGCATTTAACAATAGTCGCAATAATGGGTTTATCCTACAGCAAGAACACTATATATGTTTCGCAAAATGTGTGATATACATAAATATGTACTTTATATAGCTCAATTAGATCGTGCGTCATGAAATATTAACGCAAACGTTGTGTGATTATGTAGGCAATTTTATCTGCTTAGGAGAAAATAAGGTTCTTAACATATGCATGGTAGCATATGTACATGATATTATACAAACTTGTCAAACTGTTTTACTTAGCACTTTAAAGCTAAAGGCTTTAAAGTATTTAAGCATTGATCAGGCATAACCTCATTGATCCAAAGTTCAATGGTTAAATAGGGTGGGGGAATCTCACCGTTTAAAGCTCAATTATATTTCCTTTTAGAGAGCCCTTTAAAGAGACCTCGCCCAATTCTTATAAAACACTGCTGGGCTATTTTTCTTCTACAGTAAACGCTCGCTTAAATTTTGTATTTTATTACCTTTTTTGGATGATTGTTGGCTACTAGAACTTTCTTGTGCACGATCTCAAGATCAAGTTGCAAACGGAAGATATGTAAATAGCATCTTCATACCTTTTTTTAAATAATATGTAGTGTAATATGTCATTAACTATTAATTTTATACAGTATCATGCTCCATTATACCGTTGCCTAGCGAAACAAACATTTATTATTAAGTTAAACTTTCACTTAAAGGGAACCGATTGCATGATGTACATTCTGTTAGAGAGACAAACCTTTTAACTTCTTACTCGAGAGTTCGACCGCACAACAGTTATAAATAAATAAATTCCTAATGCCATGATTTCTATGCTATGATTTCTATGTTATCAAGAAACAAATCCTGCTTAAATTTTAAAATCTCGATTAACCACCACTCCACTAAGGAGTCCCTAGCTACCAAAATGTTTTTCCTAGTGACCAGTATATTGTCCCTAGCTACCAGTATAATGTCTCTACCTACCAGTATGTTGTCTCTACCTACCAGTATGTTGTCCTAGCAACCAGATGTGGTATATTGTCCCTAGCTACTTATATGTTGTCCCTAGCTACCGTTATATCGTCCCTAGATACCAGTATGTGTTCCCTAGCTACCAGTATGACATGTCTAGCTACCAGTATGTTGTACCTAGCTACCTGGCTATCTGTAATTGTCCCTAACTAGAGGGTTCTAAAGCACTGACCATGACCGAGAAACCCTGAAATTTGGGCAGTATCCATGAAGCCCAACCCAGTACGCTAACCAGTACGCTAACCAGTACGCTAACCAGTACGCTAACCAGTACGCTAACCAGTACGCTAACCAGTACGCAAACCAGTACGCTAACCAGTACGCTAACCAGTACGCTAACCAGTACGCTAACCAGTACACGAACCAGTTTGCAAACCAGTTCGGCAGTTCTCGAACCAGTGCGTGAACCAGTCCCGACTAGTTATGACATGATAACATGTAGGTCACAGATCGCAGATGCAAATTGCTGAAGGAAAGTACCCGTTACTAACACCCAAGAAGGTCTGTGGTACCACGACAAGAGGTCTGTCGTCGGAACCCCGGGAATCTGGGATTTGGAACTTAATGCTACAGAAGGCCAAGGACGTGATCAGATTGTTAATTGTTTCAATGCATTCATTTCCGTATTATCAGTGTAAATTTTTAATTTTTCTCATCAAACATGTGCTATATTATGAAATACAATTTATTCTCAGTTAAGTCCCGAGTTGTCATATCTTCAAAGGTCCAGCTCAGGTGACGGTGTCAAGATCGTAAGCTCGTTATGCTATGCGACCATGTTAGGCGAGGACTGCCGAACCAGTACGCGAACCAGTACGCGGACCAGTTCGCGAATCAGTTCGAGTACTGGTTCGCGAACTGGTTCGTGTACTGGGTCGGGCTTCTTGGATACTGCCGAAATGGCCAATGGTAAATGGTCATGGTAAATGGTCAAATAACTATGATCATGACCACTGACATCCCAGCACTTGGGCATTAATCAATGGTCATAAAATTGACCATGGGTGCTTACACCAGAAATTTGACAACAGTAATGTTGTAACAATTGTGACAATATTAAGTTGACATGGTTATAATTTTTACCATGGTCATTTTGAAGTTTTGACCAAGGTCTTGGTCGATATTTTTATACCATGACCAATGTGGTAATTTAAATATTTCAACCATGGTCCCTATATACTGGAGTATGTTGTTCTTAGCTACCAGAATGTTGTCCCTTGCTACCAATATATATACACTGTCTGGTATTCTCAAAACTGGACTACTGCAATGGTTTGCTCTTTGGTCTCCCTGATAAGCTTATTGAGAAACTTCAAAAAGTTCAAAATTCTTGTGTTCGATTTCTATTTCAAAAAGAAGCTTTTAACAAATGGGACAGTGTTACACCATTATTAGAAAGAGCTCATTTTCTGCCCATCAGACAAAGAATCATATTTAAGATTGCATTGACTGTTTTCAAATGCATTAACAACATTGCACCAAGCTTTCTAAGACAATCCATTAGAGTGAAAGATCAGCCTCTAAAAACGCTGCGCACTGACCTTGATTACTTCTTGGTCACAAAGCCACCAGTATTACATCTTGTGCGAACAGAACGTGGATTTTCATTTTGTGGACCAAATATTTGGAACAATTTGCCTTATCACCTAAGAACATGTAACAATATTTTACAGTCTAAAAAAATTGTTGAAAACCCACTTATTCAAAGAAGCATTTTGCCTGACCTAAGATCTTCTCAGTTTATATGATATTATCAGTAATTTAGAGACTTGTCAGTAATTTTGAGACTTTAGTTGTAGTTCACTCAACTGTTAATTTAAATTATGTTATCAATAACCTGAGTCGCCTTAGATGGCTGGAATTAGATCTCTTAGATTTTGAATTCCTTTTAGCTATAGGGCGATGTATAAATTCCTACTTATTAGTATTATTATCATGTTGTCTCTACCAGTGCAGTAAATTCCTAGCTACCGGTTTATTATCCTACCACTTCCTTATCAATTATATCATAGCCTTCTGATAATCTGTTCTTTGCAGTTCATCTTGGCTCCGACAACGAACCATCCCCGTTATGCAATTCCTCGTTTTCGGGACAAGTTCATGAGGCAACACCGCAATCGGAACAACAACAGCAACAACAATAACAACCGTCAAAACTACAACAACGGACACAATGGGAGATACGATTCTGGGGAGCAAAGGGAAAACAACTACCATCAGCAGCACCGCACCTACAACAAGGTTCTAACAACGTTTTTGAGGAGATCTCCGTTTGCGCTTTTTTCTAGCGAAAAACTTTGAATTTTTGAGTGAATCGAGTGTTTTTTAACGTCAGATAATGAATTGATTAAGCTTGCACTCTAGATATTACATAACGTGTTTCTTATTTGTATATTATCTTATCCTGTTTCATTAACCAATATTGCAGATTGAGCAGCGACACAACAAATCAAGAGATAATAACACTGCACCCCCGCCTCCCCCCTCTGCCCCACAGAAACCCATCAAGATCGAGAAGAAGAGCAGAGACAAGGGTTCTAACAACAACAATAATACCACCAAAAACAACAAGGATAATAACATCAGTTGTAACAACAAAGGTATGCTTGTGTAACAGATTTTGTTACGGTTTTGTACACCTTATTACAAGAATAACAACCTTTAGTTGAGTAGATGTGCTACGTACATTTAAATTTTTGTAGTAATTTTCAAATTGTAAGATCATAGCTCTACACGCAATGAATAGTAATCAGCTTCACCGCTCTCACTAAATCAGTGAGATAAAATGCATGCATAGCTATTAGCGGGTTTAGCTATTTGCCCGTGTCTAAATACCGAGGACTGTTGACATGCGTTGTAGGAGGTTTGCAGGAGTTTGTATTATGCAGAGTGCAACATTTCTAGAACATTCCAAACTCGCTTTACACCAATCTGTTTCTCCAGTAGCAACCAGGGAAATGTAGTTTGTTATTTCACTGCATCAAATACCCTTGTATACAGCAACCAATAGCAACAATCACCTTCAGTTACATAACACAGTAACTAGCGTAGAGAACAGTATTCCTGGAGAGGTGTCGCAAGTTTGTTTTGACACGTGAGAGTATTTCTCGATACTGATTGGTCAATGGTCTCGCCTGGCTTCTTTTATTGGTCAATCGGTGTCACATGTACATGTCAAACAAATTTGCGATACCTCCTCACGCATACCGTTCTCTACAAGCACTAAGCAGCTACCAATATAAATAACAACTTTCAGTGTAGTACATAATACACATAACTATTGTCCCTTATCATTGTCAGTATTATCAGTATTAAGTATTTATACATGACAATTTATACTGAATACCAAGTAAATTATAGCCAAGTTGGCGTTGCTCTGTCGACGGAAGTGAAGATAACTTATCCTTGTGTTTCAGTTAGCGTAGAAGTGACAGATGATTTGATAGCTCCGGTCGTTGTACCTGACATAGACGAGGGAGTGATGAGTTACCGCGCTGCGCTCGTCGGAAGTAATGACGTCACCAAACAGGACAACAAACCTCCAATAACCGAAACTAAGGTAAACCTTTATGTGTAGTTTTGGGAATTTGAGTGTAGTACAGTATTTGACGACATGACACCGACTTTGTCTGGTTTTTAGTCTTCAATATTTCAGGCCGCACCAAACAAAGTTGAAGTAACTAAAACGGAAAACGATCAAACCTCCAACCCACCTCCAACGGAACGGGAAAGACCGACGCGCGAGCGCAGCGATAGAAGAAACGAGAAGTTTGTACCAGCGGAATCAGAGCAGACCAGTTACGGCAAACCTCACTACAACGGCCGGGGAGGAGGCAGGCCCAAACCGACCAAAGGCTCGGAAATTCAGCTCAACATTTTCTCGCTCGTACAGGCAAGAACTTCTGTTTCTCTTACGTCACTTTGTATTTCTAATATAAAGCAACCTAGATTTGTTAACTTAAGGTACTGTTACTTGATCCCGTATGAATAGTGTATAGATGACGTGTACTAAATTTCCACCTGTATTAGCGTTGTATGTTGAAATTCTTTTGTATTTTACCTTGCCCCTATTATCAACTAAATCAAACAGCCATTAAACAAGAAACAAGAAATTATGACAGGGAACAAATTAATACGATCAAAAGTGTAAAGTTTTACCTCAACATAAATCTCAACGGCATTGTCTCCAGACACTTAGAGTACAGTTTTGCCGTTTTCAAGCCGGAAGTAAGCAATTAAACCGTTACCATAGTCGCCGACTCAGGACGTTTTCTTGTTTCATTAAATCAACCATTAACACTCTCGCCGTCTCAGGACAAGAAAGTCAAGAAGAAGAAACTTCCGCGTTCCAAGGAGGACGACAAAGAAATTCCCAACAAGGTAGCAACTGCTACTTTATTTAAACTTCTTTACGTCAGCTTCTCTCGTTACACCACGTTCTACGAGGCTGCGATTCTTAACCAAACGATGATAACCGATAACTGGCGTAACTAATGAGCCACGTTGTTACTGTGTCGCTCGGCCGCTACGCTTGATGCAGTGCCGTTGTCAAAATATTCACCTGGTAACGTTTCATTAGCAAACGTGTGTTGAATGGGACAATTCTGTTTTAACTACTACCAGTACTAGCAAATTTTGAGCCCTTTTGTACGTAATCCCACCATTGGCAGTCTTTTCTATTGATTGCGCGCGCAATTATTGCGCGTCGCGTTGTCGTAAAAGTAATACTCGAGACTTCTGGAACGGCTAATCGACTTGGCTCGATGCCCATGTCTTAGAGGCCCAGCACGATATTTCAATAAACTTTAAAGATTGACTGCTCATTTTACAGTCTCCATGCTCGATTTTAAAGGTATTGAGTGGGCGGTGTTCGCTATACAGTTATTGACTGTATTTTTTTCAGGCAGCAAACCCCCTTGATTCTTCTGCCCCTGCCGTGAAGCGTGGCAAAGAAAGAGAGGAAGGAAAACCAAAGAAACTTTCTAAAATGAAGAAGGTGATTTGCTGTTACTTCAAGCGAAATTTCAACTCATTTGAGAAAATTTTGGAGAACTTTGTGGCACGTTAAAATTGATCTTCACGTTAATTAACCCAAGTGCTACTGATAACAAACTGCAGTTTAATAACCTCACTTCCTTGCAGATAATTGTGAAAGAGAAATCCGAGATCAGCGAGAACGGGTAAGTTCTTATCTATACTTCACCTTGGCCTTACCTCGACTCCTTTATCTCGCCATTGTGATTCTCATATTCCCTCCTTCATAACTCATGTTGGGTTATTCCAACCTTGACAATTGAGTTTCCAATGGTATTCACCACATTGGATTAGAACGACTTTGACGTAGGTAGGGGTAGTACCATTGCCACGTAGAATAAAAACTATGTTTCAGCGACGAGGGCAAGGTGGTGTCGTCTCTGCCGGAGTTCTGTAGTCAGAGTGTGACGACGGAGCTGAACTCTAGTCTATCTCTGTTCCTCTCCCAGCTCAGAGAGTATAACGACAAAGCCTACAGAACCGGATCTGCTGTGAGTGTTACCGCTCGATCTAGAACATTCCTTACTAAATTACTGATGATATTGTGTTGTATATTGATGTCTTTTGATGTTTCACAACGTGGTCCGACACAATTTCTCTGGGAAAAGTTCTAGATGGCCTAAAATAGTTTTTCAATCTCGGACATTTTTCATCGGTACAAAGAAAACCTTTTTGTAGTCAGCTGGCTGTAAACTTTGTGCTCGATAAAGCCGTCAAAAGTTTTTTATACAGCGTTAGAAATTAGGATTCCAGTAAGTAAATCTTAAAAGGAAGACTATAAGGCTTGTGTGGAGAACTAGAGCTTGTGATTGTCAATGTATCGATCCAGTCCTCATGAGACTGACACAGACGGTCTGCAAGCTATACAACCTTTAGTGCAGTATACAGCTCGTCTTGAACAGCACTCGATATAGCTGCTATGATTCACACCCTCATTAAAGGTGTGGCTGCACTTTTTAGCTGGTGTAATGTGTATAATTCATACTGCGTCTTTTCGATCGGAATAACAACCTTTTTCTCATCATGTATTGTGTGCCTTATGTACAAATTAGCGCCTTGCACAGAGTGCATAAGTTGCACAACGCACAAAACAGTTATGTAAGCTGGTTTGCACTAAGTGCTTGTCGCACGAGGACTGATCTATAAATTTACACATTGTTAACAAGCAGTGCAGCAGCTGTGTTGCAAGTCAAGTTGCAATTTTTAGAACAGCCGCTTTCAACCCCCTTCAAACCTTGATCCAGCTGCAGTACATAGTGTGGAAACCCATATTTTAAAGCTAGGTTACAGCCGTACCATTTAATCTTTCAGTACCTTGGCCCCGAACCTATCAGGCACCAGCGACTGGTGACGATAAGAAAACTGTGTTCTTTGACGAATCATCTTGTACATGTACTGTGTTTAACACGTGTTGGGAATTAGCGAAGTTTCCCGGAACAACCTCAGACAGACAGCACAAGTGGAGAAGTCTAATTTTAGACAATTCCACTGTGCTGGTAGTATTGCCAACTGTCACGATCGCTCTTTTCCTACTCATCTACCCCTGTGTCATTATCGTTAGCCGCTTCGAGAAATTCTATGAACTTAGTGTTTTCGTCTGTCGGTGGCATCACACAAGATGTCTCAATTGATGATGAAAGTGTGGTGATACTAATGATCCACAACTCACGCTCCGATTGGCCCGCTGATGTTCCGATTGAATACAGTTAACAGCTAGTCTGTCAGTGTAATCAAACACTGCTCAACAAACCGCTGTATAACCGCTATTTCAAATTTCATGTATTCATCAAACTGCGACTTCTAGTATATTGACGGGGTTTTGACAGTCTCTTAATTGCAGCCCATGGACCTAACATACTGTACTACGCAATAGATTTTATAAATTGATGGAGTTACATTTCAGCACAAACGGAGGTACTGCTGCGGCTTGAGAGAAGCGAGAAAGTACCTCAAACTGAACAAAGTCAAGTGTATCATCATTCCTCCCAATATCGACAAGATCGTATCTAAAGGTACTTTTCGAACATCCAGGCTGACGATATGCTTTTACACCTGAAAATAGTTTTAAATGCGCACCTTTGTGTATATTTGTTATTTCCTAAACTGATCCGTGTCTAATATTCCCTTTTGCAGGTGGTCTCTACGACTGTGTCCACGACATCGTCCACCTGTCGTCCGAACAAAACGTCCCCATTTTCTACGGACTGAACAAAACCAAGATCTCCAAGATCCTTGCCCGACCCAAAAGCACAATTACCAGTGCTGTTTCAGTATTCAGCTACCACGGCGCCGAGGTTTGTTATATTTACTTTTAATGTTACTAGCAACCCAAAAAGCCGAAGTAAAAATTCTAAATTAAGGACTGTTCTTTTCGATTTTTGGGTTGCAACCCACCCACAGAATGTCACTAAATTTACAGTTGCGTTTTACATTTTTTTCTAGTAATAAACTATGTTTTTGTTACTCACGTAGGCAATGAGACGAGCCAAAATTATTGCAGTACGCTTTGCACAGAAATTAGTTTGCAGTATTTGGCTCTGTTAATTATTTCGCTCCTGCCTAGCTAGTTATATTGCCTTCGCTCCAGCTAGTTATTATACTGTGCATCAAACATATAATTATGAGTGTATTTATGCAGCCGCCAGCGCGTGCCAGCACTAAGAAGTTACGGAATGTGTAGCGGAATGTTTCTCGGTTCTATTAACCAGCGCACTCGCTGCAGTGCAAAGCAAACTTAACTGCCCTCTTTTATTACTACTGAACTGTTTGGTATGTCCCATATGAACAAGGTGGAAACTAGAACATCGGGAACTTGAGGAGGGGAGTCATATCTACAAATGGCTAAAGTGAAATAAACCATATTAAGGCATTTTTACCGATTTAATATTCGTTGCTATTCATTAGACAATAGACGACCTAAATAAATATGCCCTATTTTAACACATCTCTATTGCAGGTGCTGTGGCAAGATGTCCTCCACAACGCAGCTATTGCACGTGAACGTTACCTGAACGAGTCTCAGAACGAAGACACGATCAAGGAAACAGAGGAAGGTGAAGGATCCTCGGACGAGGGCGAGGAATTCGAAGACGACAACAACGACGAGGACGAATTGGCGGCCGAGCTCGTCAACGAGTCAGCCGACAACGATTCAGTGTCTAGCTCGTTCGTGGACAGTGGGATTGAAAACAACGAGATCAGCTCACTAAGTTTAGATAACGGACACACTTCGGGGGAAGGGTGATGTAGGATTGTCATGAGATAGACACTCCATAATCAGGGTTTTCTAGACGTCATCAAGTCCGCTGTGCGCTGTCCAGGTGTGTTCTATTCCTTCCTCTCCTTCCGACATAGTTCCACCTTAACCAGGGTCCACTCCGGGGTGAAAGACACTTTCCTTAAAAACACAGCCAGTAATCCTCAAAGCTCCTGCTAAGATAAACGTAAACAATTTGCTAACGTTTTCGTAAATTTGTGTTTATGTTTTGTAAATGAAAATCAGTTGTTGAAAAATTTTAGATAATTTTCGGACATAATCTGGAAGGAAAAAAACGTGGACGTTCAGGATATTGGATTCTTCCTACGAGCTAAAATTAGAAACTTGAAAATCAGCTAAAGCTTATTAAGAGTGATTCGATTTTCAGCAAAATAAGTAAAAGAAAACTTTTCTATTTTCAGTCAGCTCAAGTTGCATGATTGTGTAAGTCTCCAGTTTTGACCGTATGTTTTAAAAAGATTTAAGGAGTAAAAATCCGTTTCGTAGTTTTGTAGCTTTTTACTAAACAGAAACTCAGAGCAGAATAAATACAATTTCACGATGAGTTTTATGAGAAATTGAAATTTGGACCTTAAATTCCACGATCACGAATTTGGACAATTTTTACCTTCAAGTGTCATAATGAACTGAAATTCATGTTTTATCTGCTTTGCTTTTGATATTTAAGGAGATTTAAGTTTGAGTCCAACGAACGGTGAACGAAATTTCTGCTCTATATCAATATTTATCAATTTAATTTATGGAAGTGTCATTTTAAAGTTAGACATGTATGAACACGGCTGTGTATATCGATGGAATCGAGTAAGCCAGCAACTTGGTGTTTGGGCTGTGGAATTTTTGTTCACGTGCATTTTTTCTCTATTTTCCCCGACAGTTGTTGACAATATATCGTTAATCTTTTTTGATGAAGTTAATTCTACATGAGAATTCAGTTTTGGTGCCACTTTCTTGGAACAAGAGTTAAGGGCTAATTTGTTGTGAAATTTTCTGATCATAGGCTCAACTCAGTTTGAAGGTGTATAATTGAAGACTGCAGTCTTTTTCTCTGAAAATATCAATTTAACTGTACAACCCGAGCCTATCTTCAGATCATGGCACTTTGATTTTGTAGGTTTGCATATCATTATGATCACGCTATTGGCGAGTGCGACTAGTTATTAAGAATATGAGTATGAGGTTCCATATTGTTGTAACATATCGTCAATTTTAGATTAAGTTTTTAGTTTATTTTTGGTTTTTAAGGAAGTACCATAACTTATGAAAAAAAGGTCCTTTCCTCTTCCTATTGCCTAAGGTTATTACGACCATGATTCTGTTAAAATGCATAAAATAAAGAAAAAAAATTAACGGCAAAGTCCGCCAGGCGGTGTTAAGGCTTGTAAAATATGAGTTATATAAGGAAGTATTGGTTTCCGAAATTGATATAATCTGCTGTTGTTGAACCTGGAGTGGCGAGACACTACAATTTATTTCCGCTGGCTCGAGCAAGCTTGTACTTTTGTAACAACTTATCGGTGAGTGAAGATTAAAGATTTGTTCGAATTCGGTGTGTCGCCTCCCTCTTCTTAACGGCACTTATAACCATGTTTTTAGTGAAAATCATGCAACTTGGTAAAAAAGAAAGTAAGGTATGATAAAGAAACGTTTGTTTTAAGTATGTTGTTTTGTTACGAAATATGTTGAACATGCCATGTCCTTGATGAGTCAGTACACGTTGCGTATTACAGGTGCTCTGCAAAACACATGATTTGCTATCATAGCATTTGTAATCCATCTCATTGTAATTTTAAACATAGTCGGTCCCACTTTATTTATATATGTTTCAGATTTTCCCCTTCTCTTTGCCGTTGAAATTTTTGCCCGAGTATAAATATTTAGTTGACATCGGCCTTGCCCTGTACATGTTAGGAAAAGTTAACGGGATTTTGTAATGGGACCATAGTGAAATCAGAATGGGAGTTGTTGTGATTGTAAAACGCGACATAAAAATGCGCCAATTTAGACGAGTTAAGAATCATTGTTGTTCCCTTCCAATTTTAGAGCTGTCAACTCATTTGCCATGTTACCCATATACTTGAGTATTATCTGCTTTCAGCGTTTATTTTATTATCTTTCCGATAGACTTAAATTAAACAGTACTCGATTTCATGTTGTAGCTGCACTTTTTTTGGAGATTGTCGCAATTCATTCTGTTAACTTCATGACTGTGAATTGTGATGGTCCTAGAAATTTAATTCCATTAAATTATATTATTATGATGATGGGCATTGAGTTGACAGAGACAAGTTTTCTAAATCGAGATTTTAGATATTTAAATTACCAACAATGTTACATATTATCGCTTAAAAACTGTTAATCCCTACGTTCTCAGAAAGTTGGAATAGTCTAGGGTTAAATTGTATTGATTTTACTAGACTTTCATCTTCAGTGTTTAAAGTCCTGTAGAATTCCGAAATATTATTGAGAAAGTCATTTTGGGAGAAGTCACAAATTTTGACCAGTGAGGGGCTAGAATACAGTGCTTTATAGCTTCTGGTTGGTTAGAACTAGTGACCCTCCCAAAATACCTTTCTCTATATAGATTAGTGAACTTTTTCCTTAACGACAGTGAATTGACCTTTCTACATGGAGAATTGTATTTTTGGGGAGTGGTCACACATTTTTCGAGAAACGCTATCAAGTGATGTGAATGATTTGTGACCCCTTCCCAAGCATATCTTTCTGATTATAATTTGGAAGATTTTGAACACTGACTCTGAGCATCTTTCTAGAGAATATACTTTACGAGATACCTACTAAATAGAAACTTGTTTGTAAAACGTCATAATGCAAGGCTTATTTTCCTAAAGCACGGCAATTTTTCTTATTTTATACTCTAATTTCACGTTAGTTTGTTTTCTATCTTAGTGGGTCTTAGAATAGAAAGTTAAAAATTGTCGTTTGAATATTTCAATTTTCTTACGATTCCTTCGCTATTCTAGCAAGATTGAGCGACAATTTTTTACTTTACGTTTTAATTATTTATATTAAAATGATTAAAAGTGTTGTGATCATCCTGATATTATACATAATATTATATGTAAAATAATTGGGCGACAATCGATCATCACATTACATTTACACACATTGGTTTAAAATTGATGAGTTAAGCGGTCAATGAGCAATCGCGGATCATTTCGATTATGTTTGTTAAAAATTTATGTTGATGATGTGTATTTCTGATATGTTACGGGGCGTTACATTGTTATCATGGTTATAGAGTGATGATTAACTTTAGATCCACTTCGTGCATTTCTGTCCATCCATGTTCCTAAACAATTCAATCAACCATACTTCATTTTTTTTCTCTCTTGAGAAATAGTAGATTAAATCTTAGCGAGTTACTAAGTTGGTATTTCTGGATTTCAGGGTATGTTTAAAGAGAGTCTAGTTACTTTGTAGGCTTGGATGTGTGATCATTGTTCGGTCTGTTGTATTAAATTATTGTGTTAATTGATTTAGCTGAAATTAGTCTTGTTTGAAGTGTAAGAAGCATTCCGAAAACTTCATTCTTAAAATCTTCCGTATTTTTCAATTTCAATCGGAATAAGACGAGTCAAATCTGAAGAGCTTTTTGTCAAAGTTTGGCCACCAGAAGTTTCTCCACTGCTAGGTTGTGATGCTGATATTTCTTAGATGCAGGATAATGTCTGTTCACCCAAACAGCTGAAGTTCAACCAAAAGAATCACGTGAACAAATTTGCGATCGTCTAATGCCATTCATAGTGCGAGAAAAATCGTGAAGACAGATTTGTCAGCGTGTGCAATTTTCAAATATCACGTCTGTTTGGGTGGATACAGATGTCATGTTGCAGCTGATGTTTGAAATTCTGTTGTCTAAACAGCTGGTTTTGTGCAAGTTTTTGGAATGTAGAATAAATTAGTTGATAAATGATGAATATAGGGACCTATAATATAAATAACGTGTGATGTGTTGCCATTAATAATAATTTTCAACAATTTGCTTGTTTTATTTGTCGTTTATTCACAATTTTGTGCGTAATGATGTTAAAAAAACAGTTAAAAACTGGCACACAGTTTTAAAATCACAAGATATAGATTTCTAAATATAGGTATATTTAGAATTTGTTGAGCTTGCAGATTCCCTGACTCTGTACGCACCACTCCGGTTTCAGAGTGTTCCCGAAGATTCCTCTTTGTTTCTCCATCACTGAATTGAAGTAGACCAGTCTCGGCTCTGCCTCAAACCAGCCTGGGTGTGCATTATGTCACCATCAAGTGTGCATATAGTTATGTCACCATCAAGTGTGCACTTAGTTGTGCACTTATTTGTGCGCACTTAGTGTGCATTTAGTTGTGCACTAAGTTGTGCATTAAGTTGTACACTAAGTGGTATATTACCAACTCGTCAGTATTTCTAATAGCTACCGGTTGTAAGGTTCCCTATTGCACATACCAGTAGCTGGGTCAGACCAGTATCGTTCAGCGAGAGCGTAAGATCGAGGGAAGATCTTGGTCATGGCGTTCTGGTCTCCAGCCTGCTCGGTCCACATGGCAGTCTCGCCTCCGACAATCTTAGACCACCTGCAGGATTTTGTTATGGTTCAGGGTTATGTCTTCCTCCTCACCTATGTAAACTGTTATAGAGAAGGGAATACCTGACAAACAAACGGGCGCACTTCTTGTTTGCTGATGACTCATAAATCATAATTTCTATCCAATGTCAAGATGCAAACTAACAAAGCAGGTTCAGTTACACCCTGGACAGCTAGATACTTACAAAGCAGGGTCAGTAACACCCTGGACAGCTAGAAACTTACAAAGCAGGGTCAGTAACACCCTGGGCAGCTAGATACTTCCAAAGCATGGTCAGTAACTCCCTGGACAGCTACATACTTACAAAGCAGGGTCAGTAACACCCTGGACAGCTAGATACTTACAAAGCAGGGTCAGTAAACCCAGGACAGCTACATACTTACAAAGCAGGGTCAGTAACACCCTGGGCAGCTAGATACTTCTTGGGATCGTTCATGTAGATTTTCTGCCAGCCCTTGTAAGGAGAGCACCAGTTGTTACCCTCACCGACCCAGGCCCCAAACCCGCAGTCCAAGTACAAGTCGTCGTAGTTACTCATGATAACCTGGAATCCTTTCTTCACCAGATTTGGTAGCTGCAGTTGTTAAGGTTCAGCTCTCTACTCAATCAAACGACGTTTACTTGAATTTGAAAAATAACTCTTTATCGACTATCTAAGCTGAAAAAAAAGTTTGAAAGGAACCAAATTCCTAAGTGTTGGCTGCCGAACTGGACATCCCGTTTACCTGTTTGTTGGTAGAACTCTCCCAATACTGAACTGTATAGATGCTAGGGTCGAGATAGTGGAGGAACTCTGGCTCGGTCATGTGACTTGTCCACAAGATCATGTCCTTGAGTTTCCCGCCGTTAGCTTTCTTGAACCTGGCTAGAGCCTCTTCTTGATACTCGTTCCAGAGCTCCATGAAGCCTTCCTCGGTTCGGGGAATGCTGGGGAAGATTTATGTGGTAATAGGTGAGAGTGGGGAATCCTGAGAGACAAACTTATTGAATGAAAGTGGGGCTTGTAACGAAGACAGTTTGAATGAGCAGGACATCCTAAACTCCCATTGAATTTTGAAACTTACTTCTTTCCGTCCATGTAGTCGGTAACTTCCTTGGTGGTGTTCCAACAGTTGAAGTTTACCTCGTCACCCCCGATGTGGAAAGCGGAACCGGTGAAGGTGTCCAGCATGTCTCTGTAAATGTCCTGGACACGAGCGTTATCAATTATTAACTTTAACTTCTATAGTCCACTTTTACGTAAGTTAGGACCAAAGTTTTCCATTTCAATTCTGTTCCAAAATGAAAGGAACCGTTATTAAGAGAAGCAAAAACCCAGACTTATCAGCTTTTGTTCCAAATACTGTTTCTCTACTTACCTCTACCACATCGTACAAGTTAGGATTAGCCAGGTTTACTTACCTCTACCACATCGTACAAGTTAGGATTAGCCAGGGTTACTTACCTCTACCACATCGTACAAGTTAGGATTAGCCAGGTTTACTTACCTCTACCACATCGTACAAGTTATAATTAGCCAGGTTTACTTACCTCTACCACATCGTACAAGTTAGGATTAGCCAGGTTTTACTTACCTCTACCACATCG